>JAZHYW010039268.1:0-12267 GCA_037355805.1 Ixodes ricinus | reverse complement strand
ATGCGGAGGGCAAGTTCGTCTGCTTCTCGCGCAGGGGGTAGCGGTGACGTCAGAACGCCGAGCCCTGATTGGCTGATCGCGGTCCCCTATCTGAGCGTCGTCAGCCTGCTCCTTTGCAACGTCGTCTGCTCGCAACGTCGTCTGCGTCTGTCTTACCTTTCCTGCGACTTTTGCAAGTGGAGAGGCCAGATTCACGAAACTATCTTACGCCAAAAATATGCGTAAGACAAAACTTAAAAACAAATTCGTATTCACGAACCGAAATTTTCGTAAGTTTTGCGCAGGTTACGACAAAATCCTACGACAGCTCCGAAGCTACGCACTTGTTACGATCAAATCAGCATGGCCGAACAGCGTCGCGGTCGCGACGACCAACGGACGTTTATTTTTCTACGTGCGCTTCTCTCGCGTCCCGACTTCAAGCAGCAAGAAAAGAGTAAAAAGTACTTGAACCAGACCACGACGAACAAGAACGCTGGATCCACAAACACCCGGGAAAAGCTCCAACGGCCACGATTCCACCGACACCGACCAAGCGAACTCGGCAGATAGGCCTAGCAGCCACTCCGACTCGGTGACCGTCTGCCCACGACCGGCTGGCGTGCTGAATGGAATGTGCCCGCGCGACCCTTGTGAACCCTTCCCGTATTATACTGTGATCACTGACCTCAATTTTAGATTAAGAGGTCAATCTCTTCCTCTTGTCATCTCCTTGTTTTCCGAGGCAACGGTGACTCTCGCCGGTGAAAAAGCGGTGAATATCCGACAGACGCAGGAAAGGTAAAGGAGCCATCGCTTTGACTAGCAGACGTAAAGCAGACGACGTTAACTGCGCCAACCCGCCGACGCCGTTAAAGAATGAGGAGTCTTGCCGCACACGAAAGGGGGGAAAAAGTATTTGGGAGGGAACTTGCGGACACTAACACGCTCACTCTCGGTTCTTAGCAAACAAACCTCGGCGTCTCGGGACACCTCGCCAGTGAGTACTTTGACTTCCTCCTTGATGCGCGTCTGCTAGTTGTTCGACAAAAACAACGAACCGCTCGAGTTATTTCGTCTGCCTTCTCTGAAAGGCGAAGTCGAGCCTGCTCGTAAAGACCTGCACTTCCGAAAGTCGCAGGAAAGGTAAGACAGACGCAGACGACGTTGCGAGCAGACGATGTTGCAAAGGAGCAGACGACGCTCAGATAGGGGACCGCGATCAGCCAATCAGGGCTCGGCGTTCTGACGTCACCGCTACTTCCTTTCTCATGCGCAGAAGACGAAAATGAGCCCACTTGCGAGGCGTATAAACCTTCGTTTCAGAGCAGTGATGTATCCACGGATTTTTTTTTTTTTTTTTGGGGGGGGGGGGGGGGGGGAAGGCTGAGGTGGCTGCGACGTCCATGACTTGGGAGTGTTCTGCGGGACGGAGAAAGTGTTTGGGGGGGGGGGGGGGGGGCGGGGTCAAGGTGCTGGATTTCGGATTGGCGTGATTGGCGTGGGACATGCAAAATCAAAGGGGCAACCTAAAAAGCCGCGTTTCTATACTCAAAAGACGCATTTTCCGGAGCCCATGCTTTGCTGCATATACACTCACTCACCAATCATTGTAATCGCGCCCGTTTTCCCGATCACCAGCTTTCTTGTTTCGTTTTCTCTTTTCTTTTTTTTTCTCTTTTTTTCACCCCGCCGTCTTTTACTCCATATAGTCCGCTGACAAATCCCCGTCCTTCGAGGCGTTTTACATACGCGTAATCCATTACGCGATTCAGGGAGAGAGCGGCGCAGATATAAAAAAAAGAAAAAAGAAAAAGAAAATTGGCTCTCCGAGATAATTATCGCCGAAGAGCCCCAACGAACGCGCTGCCGCAAGCGCGGTTCTCCCCATTCGACGGGAAGCTTTCTGTTCTTCGGGCGAATCTTTATTTACATTTATATTTTTATTTTTTTTTTCCCGAAGCGCATCGACCGACGCTGTCTGGACGGAGCCCCAGGGAGTATCTGCATCGATCGCAATTCCACGCGTCAAATAGAAGGGAAAAAAAAAAGCAAGTAAGACAAACTCTTTTAGGATCCGCACCCTTTAGGCTATGCACACTCTATAATGGCGCGTTCACACTGGAAGCAGATCCGCAACCGCGAAGCGAAATTCGTGCGTTCTTCAACCGCAAAGCGGCGGGGATCCCAGCGGTTGGAGCGCGTTTTTGCCTAACCGCTTCGGGACCCATTTGCCCCAACCGCTTTCGGGAACCGCGAAGCGGTAACCAATCGCAACGCGACGCTGACTTGATGAGTGGTGGCTTTCGAAACAAGATGAAGTCTCTCGCCCGTGAGACGTACAAGGCGCTGTAGTCTTAGCGTTGCAGCAGACAAATCAACGCAGAAACGAGATGTTCACGTCTGTCACTTGAATCCCGCCGCGAAAAGAATTGACTCGTAATGTTAACGGCCTCCGCTCCGGTGATTTTGTTAAAGGGGCTGTGCAACAATTTTTCAGACTTTGGCCAATTAACCGCGGAAATTAACTCTGCGTCACCTATGGAACGAAAAACAGAAAACCGCATTTTCTTCCGAGCGCTAGTTCTTATTTAAAGAAAAGGAAACAAATCGAAGGTCGCAGTGCCTCTCAACCCCCACGCGACTTTCGAGCAGACATGTACAAGTTACTCAAAAAATGTAATTAAGTTAAGTTACTGAGTATTGACGTCAAAAGTAATTTGAGTAGAGTAGAAATTACTCAAACAGAAAGTAATTGAGAAAATTACGAATTACCGTAAAAAAGTAGCGAATTACTTTTGAAGTTACTTTTGAAGTTACTTTTATATGTTTTTTATGGTCAAAAGGTACAGAGGTTTCAATCGTTAGCGAAATTGTGCTAGCCAAATATGAAACTTTTTTTTTCACAGAAATGTTTTAATAGCTGGTTCTGCTTCTGCGTGCCTAATTGATTTGTACTTTCTTATTTGTTTGGTCAACGATGTACTGCGTGCGAATGTGTCATTTCAACTGTGAGGTTTAGCACTGTCTGAGCTTGGTTTTTTAGACAGTGTTTGCTTGTTTACAGTGTTGCGTAAAGTACATCCAAAAAGTACTTGAAGTAAAGTACGAAGTAAATTAGAGGGGGGGGGGGCTTGTGAAAAGTTAGTTTGGGAGGTTTCGGACTCTCTAAACCATTTTCTCCCCTCCCCTCTTTCTACGGCGCATGCTTCCCCCTCTTTGCAAATATCAGCTGGTCTTCCAGCATCTTATCTCCTTTGTGCAGGAATGTTTGTTGATAGGAAAAACAACCACTAAAATTCGAAAGTAATTTGTAACTTGAGTAGAAGTTACTCGGAAAAAGTAATTAAAGTAAACTACTAATTACCGAAATAAAAATGTAATTGAAAGTTACTAAACTACTCAGAAAAGTAGTTAAACTACAGTAACTTGAGTAGAGTAGTTGAACTACGTACAAGTCTGCTTTCGAGTGACGTTCTCTGGAGGTTCACGTGGTTTCCCTTGGGCACTCTCTTTAGAAACCCCAGCCGCTTCCTCCGCGATTGACGACTTTGAAAGGATTAGCCTCGTCGAAGGTCGCGGTGAGCGATGGACACAGGGACGGCTTGCCACGGGGCTGACGGCGAGTGCTGCAGCGGAGGGGGACAGGGTTTGTTGACTTCCGCGTACCTCAGAGACGGTCGTCATTTTAGTTCCCGTAGCCGCCACGAGGCGTGCAGATGTCAACATATTCGTTTTTGGCCTTGCAATTACGCAGCAGAATAGCAGTTTTTCGGGAAAGCTGACGCGTTTTTGGTCACTTGGGCTTGCATGAACAATATAAAAAATGCAGTATGGCAATTCTTTCAACGTTAAAACCGTTGCACAGCCCCTTTAAGAGTTTGTTTATTCTTCGGGATGCCCGTCGCTCGCTGCCTTGTTAGTCTTTGCCCGTAGAACATCGGTACCCACCCTGATGGACCGCAATGTCAGCTTTTCATACCCACTACGACAGTCGCGTGAACTATTGAAAGCTTTCCACACCGTGCATGACCGCGAAGGCCGACATCGTGAGCCTAATTGCGTAGCCAAAACACTACCGCGGAGACTGGCAGGGTATCTGCCCTAGCTCTACCTGTAAGGTTTACTACTACCAAAATAGAATAAATGGAATCTACTCAAGAAATAAACTGTACGTACCAGACGATGCATAGGTAATTCATACGGCGTTTATTTGAGCATAATGTCAAACAAACAGTACGACTCGGTTGATGTGCGAGTGACGGAGGAGAGTCCGCCACCAACGAAGCCACGACCGGCTAGCACCGAACACATTCCCCCGCACCACGGTCCACCAGTGCTGCTCACACCACTCCGAAAATGATAAGAGCGAACAATGCAGGGGCGAAGACTGGCCTCCATTCCTGAAAACAATGTCAGCTATTCATGCGGGAAGGGTCCACTTCGAAGAAAGGGTCGGGGCCATCCTTTTCTGAGTCAGCAAGGCGCGCCTATGCTGGGCTTTGCTTGTGGGCGAAATCGAGGAAATCGCAGGCGGGCTTTGCGGGATCCATGTCTCTTGTTTTCGCTGCCTGAAACTCCTGATGCGTGCGAACAGCCCGAAGTGAAAATCTTCGAGTGCCAACATAGCAACATTTTGGCATTGGATCGTGAATCAAAGCCCGGATTTTGGATTGTAAAACAGGGTTGCCAAACGCGTCTCAAAAGGCCACGCGTGATCGCCGAGAAAACTGCCAACCGCTCTCTCGCCAACCGCCAACCGCCCGGTGCGTCGAACGGGGCCGCCTCGCGAACCACATTCAGCAACCGCTTCGCGAACGCTGACTCCGCACCAGTGTGAATGCGTCCATAAAGCCTCAGTCCCACTGCGCATGCGTCGTACAAAAGAACACGGTGTGTTCGCCCCTAAACCTGATCACAAAAGTCAGAGCCGTGTATAGAAAGAGTTTGGTCAATCGGAGGCGCGGGCAGAGCAAGGGCGTGCACCAGACTCGGAAAGAGGGCTTGGCACAGCCTTGCTTGGGCACCAACCAGAAGCCCAAAAGAAACTTCCCCTAGCGGCAGTAGCGAGGTAGCAGTTCTCATCAAAGGCCCATGTTCGTATATGGTTTTAATAAGCGCGTAAGAGTAGCGGTGTAGTAACTCTTTGTGGTCTGAAAAGTTAGAGTGCACGTGAAGTTTCGATCATGACTCGGCGCAGAAAGATGCAAGAACGAACGGCGCGCGCCCAACTCTGCTTTGCTCGGACAGAGTGTGACCGCTCGGACGGCAGATTCCCGGCCCTCGGCGCGCTTGGCGTAAGGATTATGTCGATCGTTCCGCTGGTCGCACTCTTCCACCATCGTTCTGGATGAGCGTGGTTGAAACATCACGTGCACCCTATTTTCAGGCACCAAGTGTTACTCCAATGCACTAATCAGGTTTGTTTCTCGCGACCACCACCAGGGTATTATTTCCGGCTTCTGGTTGGTCACATTCAAACTTCTGAAGACGCCCTGGAACACGCCAGCCCGCTTCGGCCAATTCACGAATGGCCAAACTCTCTACATATACGGCTCTGACAGAAGTTACACGAGGATACGTTTCAAGAGTGTTAAAAGCAAGTTGCTTCCTTACATGCATGTCTTTGCTTGGGACATGTCAGCAGTCGGCTTTTGTGCCACCAGTGTGATAGGGACCGTCATATGAGGAAGAAACACGACTCAGACAGTGTCTGCAGACTGGATGGATGGATGGATGTTATATACACGAACTCATCTCTGTGACGTCACGGCGCGGTGGTGGCGCGTCGGTCGCACTTCCGGTCTGGGGCTGTGGGCAGAAGTCCCCATGCCAGACGTGTATTCCTGCGTTGTTTTGAAAGGAACCAGACAAAAACCTGCCTTCTCCGTCAAAACGCCGCGACTGGGGCCGTACCAAAAGTGTCGAGAAAGGTTTGAAGGTCAGTTTTCACGTGCTCGGTTCGTCCGAGAATCTGGATATGTGCCGTGAAAAGGGAAAAGCAGACACCGTCGGACAACGATTGCTTGGGCGGGAAGCACTTTGGGTTGAATTCACGGATACTTGTGGTCATCAGATTTATTTGTTTTGTTCCAACATGAACGCCAGAAAGCCGTCAAGTTGTGCGGACCACCTGCGGACTAAGTTCAGTGCGTCTTCAAGTTCAAACGGCCGCCTGATTGTTCGAACTGTCGTCTGCTCTTTCAAACGTTTCTGCTTGTCGTCTGCTCTCTTAGACGACGCCGGTCCGTAGACCAAATCTTGGCCCGGTACTTGCGATAAGAAGTAAGTGCAGGCCTCAAAAGACTTAAATTTGAAGGTTGGTAAGCAGGCTCGATGTAAACAGTAGATACAAGGAGATGTTGATCATTGTTACCAGTGACCATCACCGACTTGTTATGCCTAATTCAGTTGGTCCGATTCTGCTTGCGATTTTCAGTATCAACGTCGACCATCTCAGCTACGGTTCACGCTTTTGCAGCCCGAGCGGCGTCGCGACTGAAAATTCCGAGCGAAATCTCATCATGCGAATCAGGCTTTAGCGTACATTCTGCGGCGTCCACGCGGAATGAATCGCCACATGTCACATTATTCACGCGAAGTTTTGCGGTGTAACGAGCCTCGGTAATTTCGCTGACGCCGCTCAAGATAGTCAGACATCGCCAGGAAGACGTAGAACCAACAATTCGAACGCGAAAAAGGGCAGGGGGACTCACACTGACGCCGACAACATCGCCTTTCAATGGTGTGTTTATGGGCGACGGCGATCTTCTTGCCCACACCCTCATCGCGCATGCGCGGCGCCGGTGGCGTCCGCTAGGGGCGCTTCAGGCGCTCCGGTTTGTTTGTAAACATGAGTTGGTGTATACCCTTCGTAACTGGCGGTAGTTTGCGCCACCTAACCTAACTAAGGCTCTCTTTGTACGATGTATTAGCGATGTGACCGTTGTTGTGTAAGTGTGACCGAGTACGGTGTTGTAACCGGGAGTCAACCAAATAATATTTCTTCCACTTTTTTTTATTAGGGTAATGGTGGTAGGTCCGGTTCAGGTTCGGAGTGACAAAAAATGCGGCGGTTCGTGCCGGTTCGAGCCGGTTTGTAATGGCACGCTATGTCCCCGCGGCCGACGGTATACCATATCCTACGGAGCCGATCAAAGCAGCGCCAAAAAGTGCACTGTCACTGCGCTCGTCGCCTTTGTGCAGTTTTGCTTCCACCAGACCCAAACTAATCCACGCACGGTAAAAAAGAAAAACTATTGGCAGCGACTTTTTATTTTTAAAGTTCTACTATTGCATGAACTGCTTCATATAGAATCGGTGAGGGGATCGGTGTGTCACGTGACATATATTTTCCAGCCGTAAGTTGGCGGGGGAACTGAATGGCTGTATAAGTCGCGTGACGTTGATTTCCCCCGTTAAATTTAGAGAGGAAACTGGATCGGTGTCTGGGTCACGATGACGTGACTTTTCCCGCTGAATTTAGCGGGTAAGGTGCACTAATAGGGGAGCTTTCGTAGATCAAGTTTCTGCCATCCCGGCGACGCTCTTCCGCAACCCGCCACGATGCCCGACACTCTACAGCCAAGGCCATCGGCGCGCAGGCGCAGTAGCGGCTTCTTCGTTGCGGAGGGCTTAGCGGGAGGGGGAAGCTGCGCTCTGCGAAAACTCCCTAACTTCCCCAAGGCGTGGCCGGGACAGGTGACGTCGGGAGACGCCACTTTCCCATGCCAAATGTAGCGGGAAAACTGAATTGGTGCACGGGTTACGTGACGTCAATATTTTTTCCGCTAGATCCAGCAGGGGAAACTGAACTGGTCTGTATGTCCCGTCACCTGAGGTCACGTGAACGTCCATTGCCCCGTTAAATTTAGCCGAGAAACTGAATTCGTGTCTAGGTCTGGCGATATCAATTTCCCCACTAAATTTGGCGGGAAAGGCACGGACGGAACACACACAATTTTGGGAATCGGAAAGGGTGGGGGGGGGGAGAGAGGGGAGGAGGGGGGGTAACGTTAGAAAGAACTTTAAAAAAGCGCAGCATCCCAGCATCAGGTGATAGAAGTGCACAAAGGCGACTAGTGCCGTGGTGATGTATTTTGAAGCGACTTGGTCGGCTTCATCCAATCGCATTGTCGGCTGCGGTCAAGTGAGACGAATAGAACAATGTAATTTTTTTAAAAAAGTTTAAAAAATGCTGTCCCGTGTTTTTTGTTTTTAATAGATTGGAACGTAACTTTGAGATTTGCGGGAACCAGGAATAGCGATCGCGGGCTTGGCATTCGCGGCTCGATCTGGGAGAAAACTTTGCGACAACGACACGATGGGAAGGAAAAGGAGTCAAAGTCCCGGTCCTCCCGCACCCGGCGTGTGTTTGCCGCCACAGTGTGTCGTCGTTCTCTGTTTGCCCAAGAACAATATGTTTGCCTTTGGAAAGTGACGAGGCGCTATTCCGACCGGTGTACTTTCCAACGACGCCATTATCCCAGAGAGAACGCGATTCGGGGGAAAAAAAACATACGCAGGAAGAAGAGTAAAAAAAACGCGATCAAAGCAAAGGCTGTGTTGTAGAATTGGCGAAGTGGTCGCCCTGAGCAAATGGATGTAAGAGCGATATTACCATGGTTCTCCTTCTTTTTTTTTCCCCTTCTCTTTATGATTAGAGTTCATAATTTGTTTCATATATTTCGTGGTCTTACTCTTTCTTTTCCTCTTTCTCTCGTTCTCTGTTACTTTCGTTGTGTTTTGTTTGTTTTTGTGTTCGTTCGCCTTAAAAAAAATTGATGACACAAGAAAAGTCTAAAGGCACTATACCCCAAAAAGCATATTGAAAAAAAAAGGACGCGAGGTTTTCATTTTGTTGGTCGCCCTTTTCTTCTTTGTCTTCTGCCCATTTCTCCTTCTTTCTTTTTTTCTTTTTCTTGCTGTCCGCCGCGATCATCACAACACATATTTACCGACGGAATCCCATGAAATGGCGTTTAGATGGTTCGACCATCTTTTCTGCCCTCTTTTATTGATCATGGATCTTGGTAGTGCGTACGCTTTCACTCTCTCTCTCTCTCTCTCTTAAACTTATTGCGGCGTGCGTTTTTTTTTTGTTTTGTTTTTTTACACTATACAGTATAGACATTTTCTGGCTGGCATCGCAGCTATGAGAAAGGCTTCCCAGGCTAACGTTTTTTTCTCCCATTGTGCCTTTTATTTTATTATATTTTTACTATATACTCCATTTCCAATAGGAGCAGACCAGTCTTCTGCTCGTTACTTGAAAAATGCATGCATGGCCATAACAAATTACCGAGCCTCAAATGTAATCAATTACCGTTACAAATTACTTTGCTGAAAAGTAACGGATTATTTTACTCGTTATGTTGCAAATTGCTTTCACGTTACTTTTTCTGTACACTTATCCAGAAAACAGTGGAAACAATTTTGATATTTTTCAAAATGTTCTGCAACACTATTTTCATTTCTCATACGCCCGTATTATGGTAGCCCTTGTAAAAAATAAAACATTGTATTGTAAGAGAAAAAGTGTAGGTGCACTCCGTTCACCTGTAAGCTGACAAGGCACCGAAAGCTGCAAACCTTACACCCGCCATTCCGCTAGCTTACGACCAACTCAGAGTAGCCAACCGAGGCAGGCCGCCTGGTTAACCTCTCTGTTTTCTCCTCCTGCCCTTACCTTCTTCTTCTTCTTCCCGAAATGATCCTGGATTTATGCAAAGAAAGCTAGCAGTGTACATGCTCAGTAGCGGCGTCTATCTCCGCTACGAGATTCGGAGCTAACAAGCGATCTACGAAGCTCCTTCCCTTTGACACTAATGTTTCGCCTGTTATTCACAAAAAAAAAAAAAAAAACTTGGTTCTAAGGTTACAATGTAAAGCCAACGCAGAATGCAGGTGTTAGCTTACCTTGATGTGTTTCCGTAGATTTGAGTTTGTTGTTCCTTGCTGACGACAATGTGTGTGTTTTTGGCAAGCAAATGTATGCACTGAAACTCTAGGTTTCCGTTCTCCTCAATGCCCTGAATTTTGAACATCTCCATTAGGAGATGGCCATGGAGACGACGGACACTTCATGACCGAAAACTCGACCAAGAAAAAGTGGCGGTTACGGGTTATCGATCGTTCATCGGTTCTCACTTTCATACCAATATTCGTGGAGGCCAGGGGAGAGGCGTGAGAGCGAGAGAAGCGGTGGCCATCGCTCTCACAAAACAATAGAGGATCACACCACTTTTGCGCTTTCTCGCTCTCTCTCTCCTCTCTCTGTCAGCACACCTTAGATGGCCTAACACCCCCCCCCCTTTATGTTGACAGGTTGAGCTGTAAAGTGAGGAGTGGACTCGACCATCCATGCTACCAGACAGAGTAAACAAAAAGAAGTATCGTCCGTCATCCTCGAGAGACGATGCCTCATAGCCTCGCACCGGGCGCTTTTCAGCCGTGCCTCAAGAGCGTGCCTAGCATAAATTATCGTACATCAAAGACTAAGAGAATTCGACCCCCCGCACGAGGCTACATCGTCTGTTACGCGAGTTGTGAACCCACGAATCGGCAGAGCACGGAACCGCGTTTGGTGTTTGTGTAGACGGCGGGTTTTGCTAGCATTGCTAGTCCACTTAATAATCTCCTGGAAAAGCGGGACCACATTTTCTTGGACACCCACTCGTGAATACGCTCTTACGACCCTCAAGGAAACTCTAACATCGGACCCGGTTCTTTAACATTTCAACAACGACGCCGAAATCAAACTGCATACTGACGCTAGTGACATCGGCATCGGAGCAGTTTTATTACAACGAGGGCCATGTGCCATTGAACACGTTAACGCCTACGCGAGTCGCTCTCTAATCTAAGCAAAGCTGAATCCAACTGCACCACCATGGAAAAAGAATGCCTGACTGTCGTGTGCGGTGATTTGCGAATTTCGTTCTTATTTCTACGGCCGACATTTTAACGTGGTCACGGATCATAATGCGTTATGCTGGCTTGCCACGATTAAGAACTTATCCGGTCGGCTTGGTCGGTTGACCCTACGTCTTCAGGAACATGACTTTTCCGCAACCTACAAGTCTGGCCGCACACAGGGCGATGCAGACAGTCTACCTCGCTACCCCCTTACGCACCCGCGGATTTCAACCTTGACATGACCACAATACAGCACGAACAGCGCACATATCCTGAAATTCGAAACTCATTGATAAAATGGACGGAACATCAGACCACAAAACAGCCGTTCCGGACGCCAGCAACGCCACTTCCGGCTTCACAACAACAACATGTACCGTCAGAATTACAGTCCCGCGATGGTGATCGTTGGGTGCACGTGATACCACGCTCATTACGTCTGCGATACTACACGCGCTGCATGATGATCCGACATACCGCAGGACACCTCGGATTATTCAAAACAAGATCTCGTATTTGGCAATATTTTTCTTTTTTGGCCTATAGCCTCTACTCTTCTGTTGCCAAATACATAAAATCTTGTATCTACGTCAACAACACAAACATCGCACCACACCACATTCTGGAACATGATAACTCGTACCTTGCCCTTCACGGCCCTTCGACACAGTAAGCATCGACTTATTTGGACTATTGCCTATCACCGCTCATGGAAACGCGTTGGACGGTCGCCGCCGTAGACCACCTCACTCGTTTCGCCGAAACGGCTGCTATCCCCACCGGCAACGCAACGGAAATAGCCACTTTTTTTCTGCTTCTTCGCTACGGGTCACCCCGTGTTCTGCTTAGCGACAAGGGCCGAGCTTTTCTTCCTGGTGTGCTGGAAGAAGTGCTCTCTAGCATACAATGTTGTCCACAAAACCACGTCATCTTACCATTCACAGACAAGTGGACTTACAGGACGTGTTTACCGTACCGTTGCAGCAATGATTTCGATGTACGTTTATCCTAAACACACACGAACTGGGATAATATACTACCATTTGTTACCTACGCGTATAATACTCTCCACGCAGAGTACGACTGACTACTCCCCTTTTTACCTTAAATATGAAAGAGAACTGACGTCTACTCCAGATACCTGTATTTCCTTCTCCACCCATAGCAAATCACAGCAATGCCTTGAATCACCAGTTACGACGTACAGAAGAAACAGGTTAACTTGCACAACTTCTAACCAATGAACATCAACGACACCGTAAACAATGTTGCGATTCCAGACACAAAACTACCGTCTTTAAGCCAGGAGACTACGTCATGGTCTCGTTGCCTACACGCCAACCAGGCTGTTTCGAAAACTTTTCCCCAAAC
>JAZHYW010039267.1:0-29767 GCA_037355805.1 Ixodes ricinus | reverse complement strand
GGATGCCATCATTAACGTAGCCATCGACACTTTCTTCTGACCTCATTATTTGGCAGTTATAGGCAAATTAAAATTACAAAACAAGCAAAAAATAACCTCCTTCATGACGTCCTTGGTTGCTTGAGTGGCCGTGAACTAGACGAGGGTAGTGAGTTTAGCGAGCGCTCACGGCTGCCGTATTCCGTGTCGACGGCGCGGGAGGGCGCCACTAAAGCGTGTTCTGGATAGGCTGTATGTAGCGGGCAGCTAGAGCGGCTCTCATTGCATTTGCTGCGCGATTAAACACAAATTCGGCATGACACTTCATTGGCCACAAACGACAGCAAACACGGGGTAAAGATCAGTTCAGAATGGAAGCCACTTCGCGCTGCCATACCGCGAAACGGCCAAACCGTCCGACAAAGCTGCTCACCGAAGGCCTTGGGAACGCTCAGAGCCGGTCGGGTCCTTTCGGTCCCTACAGCCGCAGCGCCGCCGCGTACGTCCGGGACCTTTCCGTGACGGCGCCCGATCCCACTACCCTTTCTAGTAGGCGCCGCCTTTTCCAACCGATTGCGGCGGGTATGTCGACGGATCATTTCTTGTTTCCGTACTTCATAAACGGCATTTGCTTCTTTTCTGATCTCAAATACTGAACAAAAACTACTTTTATAAATAATTGAAACGGTTCGCGCCACTTATATTTTGTATTTCGACTCAGAAGAAAGCTTTTAGCGGCTCTGACCAGTAGTAAGCCCAGGACCTAATACGTCACATTACGCGCGCTTTCGGTACCGCGGGTCGCCCCCGTCAGTGGAGGAGGTTTCCGCGTCGTCCGGTTAAAATATGACGCACTGATATTTAGTTACTCTCTCCGTGCCCGCTGGCTTGCCCGAACCCCAAGAGACGTGGAAACCGCAAAAAAGGTATACGCTTAATTATGATTGCAGGGCCCCTTTACGGAATCTGTCGCAAGCCGGCTGGGTTCGCCGCGCCTGCGCAGTGGGGAGCCTGATGTCACTGCCGCAGCGACGTGTGCGATAGGAAGACGTGCGCTGCCGCTTGCAGGAATACGCTGCGTGAAGGAATGCTTTTGTATTCCTACATGTAAACAATTTAAGGTGCCTCTGCCAAATTTTTTGCGAGATACTGCAACAGTCACAGCCTCGCAATACTTTAGTTCAGGGCTCTGTTCTGAGCTATTATTGTGAATACAATTGCTACCATATTTCGATCTATCAAGTAAAGCATCCTATACGTGTACAGTGACTCGTCGCAACTTAAAATGGCTGACCAACGACTCTGCCAGGGTAACTATCCACAAAACCCCAACTAATATTCATCGCCTAGGGACCGCAATATAAATGTTCGCGTTAAAGGTCCGACTTTATCTATATCGGGCCGCCATCGCCTGCTTTCTAAAATTGCTATACCGCTAAAAAAAATTTAATATTATTTATCTCTTGCGACGACATCGAAGAAGAGAAACACAAACGTAGGCTTGGGAGGGTTAGCGTGAGTTTTCTCATATTGGGTTCCGATATTCTCTATTTATGTCAGTTTTATCAAACGCTGTTTTGTCAAAGCATTTATTGAACGTCGGTTAAAAAAAATATTGCTCTTGAAGCACAACCGTTTTAGCACTTTTGAACAAATAGGTATGCAATACCGCATTAGATTGTAAAATAAAACTAAAATCCTGCAAATCAAAATTTGTTTTCTTATTTTGTTTACTGGTATCTAGTACAATATTTACTTCCACCTTAGATAAGACCTAACCCGCCGAAGCCAAGAGCTGCGTGGGCCAACTACAGTGTTTTAATCGTGTCAACTTGGTGCTCGTCGTGTTCTTCTCAGTGCCAAACAAAAGCTTTATCAATCATAAACAGAAAGGCTCCACTGAATTGCGTTTTGACACATGGTGTGTCCTGCATCAAAGGAAACTTCCAGCTGAGTCAAACTTAAAGTGAAACGAAGTACAGACAAGCACTTCATCGCACTTTCCAAGGAAACGAGATACTTCTGGCAATTTTAGCTTGGTTACAATGAGTAGGGTTGACAATTTCTATGCCCTTCTTATCAGAAATCTGAATATTTTGTTTAGGTAAAAAAATTATGAGTGTTTAAATCTAAGTTTTCGACGATTTTGCCCAGAATTTGTGGCTGCTTTTGAGACCGCAATGTTTTTACTTTGCAAGTCCTACTTTCACTACTAGCTTATCGCAATTATAACACGACAAAACGTTTTACAGAAGTACTTTTTCTCGTCAGCCTCATTGAGCAGACTGAATTTATTATTCAAGCTCATAAATTATAAAATGAAACGTGACATTTTTTACTGTATTAATTTGATCGATCAAAGATGCAATGATCCGTATCAGCTTCCGCAATTTTGCTTGCACTTACGAATGTACTTCGGTAGCTTCAGTTGCTCGACAATTAACCTCCTGAGACCCTGCGTCCACCAGTGTGGACATTGGGTTTTGAATTGTTGAAAAAAAACGGCGCCGCACACAGGAAAGAACTCCTGTCCACCGTCATGGACATAGTTTGTGCCGCCATCTGGAGGAGTGTTGAGCAAACAGCGCGGAAAACAACTGGTCGCTCGCTATTCCCAATGGCGACCTGCGGCACTCGCACGTTCTACGGGTGACGCCAAGATATGTAATCAGTTTACGCGATTTACACAAATGCAGGCTGTGTTAATTTATATTTCTAGTGTACTTGAAAGTTCACAGATGGTTAATAATGCTTAATATTGACAACAGTATTAGCATGGGTTGCGGTAGTCGCTTTTCAAACTGTGTGTCCACGTGGGTGGACGCTGGGACCCAAAAGTTGTGACATAAATTTCGCAATGACCATGTTTTGCTCACCATCAATTTGAAACACTCGTGAATTGACAAAAACTGGCTTGATTGATTGTGTTAAATTTTTCTGGACTAACAACAAGTCAGGCGAATGCCATTTTAGACAGTGTGTGTGGTGCCACATGTTCCGCGCAAGAGAGTCAAGCCGCTGCCAAGCTTGCTAGTCAGGACGGCGCAGGCACCTCACATGCCAAAGAAAGACGACATCAAGAATGCTGCAAGGAGTAGGTACCCTGGCCGCTCAAAGAAATCACCTCACCGTTGCGCGTCCTGTGATATCTTCCCCTACATTGAAACTGACTGGCACTGCTTCTTTAAATTTCATACGAAGAAATGAGCATAATTTTTTTGCCGGTATCACTCCAGATTTGTTATTCTTCCGCCCGAAACCTAACTTGCAAAAATTAGGCTCATAAAATGTTGAATAAAAATCTGTTCACTTTCCTGATTTGGAGTGTAAAGTCCCACTGTCCATGTGGGTGGACATCCATTTTTACTGAACCTGCAAACTAACACTGCAGAAAAAAGTCAAAAATGCTCAAACTTACCCCTAACGAAGCAATTAAGCGTATTTAATATTAAATACCTATGCCGGATTTTTCTCGTGTCCCACGAGGTTTAAATAGTAGGGAACACCGTTGGGTATATCTAATTTGTGTGCCCTGTTTCGTAAACACCCTAAGAAACAATTTCTTCCGAATCTCGCTACGAGTTTTTCTACCGCGTGCGTTTACTAGAATCGAAAAAGCTCATGTAAGTTGTTGTTGAAACGGACCGCCAACCATATATTCTGGTGTGTTAAAAAAATATAAGTAATTCTCCGCCTACAATACAACGATTTATTTTGTGTTTACAGAAATTCGACACTTTGCTGCATATTGTACGTGGTAAAACAGAAATGCTTTCCCAACGCGCTCTCTCAGCAGTGAGTATCCAGCAAATTCTATCCAGCAGATGGATAATGCAACGTTGCGGTCCATGCTAGCTTCTTGAAAGTTTTGTCAGCTAAGCATTGATATCATAGACAGCAAGACGAACTCTGAGTAATTTCTGACTGAATGGAAAACAACCGCTTCGTTTTTAGAGGGCGGACTTCGTTTGCGCAATGATAATAAAAATGTTCATTTGTGGTTGCACCAAAATCAACGAGGAAGGTTATGCTCTAACGACCACGTAAAAGACACCTGTGTGTTAACGTAAAGAGCAAAGCCACAACAAGGATTCTGGGGGATTGCTCTGACACGATTACAGGCAGTGTGGATAAAATCAGAAAGTATTTGGCATGACAGTATGTAAAAAACATTCCGAACATGTTAAAAAAAGCAATGATGTCTACTGAAGGGAGAAATCAGGGTGGGCTAATGCGAGCTTGCATCAGAGAAGTATCTTTTTTTTTTTCAAAGCATACTCAAGGAATTCTGATGCGCATAAAACACCTCAAACTACAATTCAACTGAAAATAAATACAACATTATTATGCGACCCAATATATTCACGCCGATATGTGCACTGACGAAGGACGCCTGTTTGAGCCTCGAGACATCACAAATATCGGAATCAAATGTGACCCTGTTCACGTTGTTTCCAGCCTGTGTTTTATTATATTTAAAAACCCCAATAACGAAGAACCTAATGTTATTCAAAAGCTGTTGTCAAAGACAAAATCAATGAAAAACTTCTTCCGAAATAGGCATGTTAAACTACCCGATTGAAAAGATACAGAATGGCGGAGAACAAAGCTCAGGATAGGAGTGCCAGATATCGAGACACTTTCAGTTTTTGAAAAGCGAATCAGATATACATTCAAAGCGGTGAGTCATATCATTATAAAACAATAAGCTTTGACGACAATAGATAAAGCACAAATCGTACGTTGATAGATATATGGCCCCTAGTTTCTTCCAGGTATGCGTGAGATTAAAAAAAGAATCTTGTGCAAAACGACAGGATTTTTAATGCCACGGAAATGTTTTAAACTTGAAGTCCCGACATCGAGTGGAACAGCAGGAGTGGGCTGGACATAAGTCAAATTCCACACATACATGCGAAAAAGTTTATAATAGTATACTTCGCGTGACATATGTTAACATGAATCCATCGGGGAGAGGTTCTTGGTTTTAACAAAGCAAAAAGGTTAACATCACTCTGCTCGAGAAAAATATTAGTATTTGTTACGCAGGCTTTTTGAGCGCTTGTTTTACGCTTCTTTTTTTCTGACGCAATATGTACTTGCTTCAGAAATTGTACTACTATTTAGCATTTTACTTTAAGAAGGGTGTTAGATGATATCCTATGAAGGGTCGAATCACTGTTAAACTGAGCTTAAAAAAGCACTCCTGGACAACAAACCAGGGCGATCCTGTACAGAAGCCATGTCTACGCTCTCGTAACTAATCGGGAAAGAAACAGGGCTGTGCTCTTTTAAAAACATTGTTTATTTATCGCTCCGGGCAATTTATATGTGTGATCATCATCTAAAACAATGTTTTCCAATTAAAGGTGTTTAGATTGCTAAGAAATACAATTGGTAAAAACATTTCGCACATTGCAAAGCCATGATGCCTGTTACAGCAGACATGTTTTATTGGGAAAGAACAAAAGAACAATCACTTGGACAATTTGTACTTTCTTATTTCACATAAAAATTCAAATATTTGACCCTTTTTTCCAGATCAGATGCAAAATGACTGTTGGTGTTGCGAAAGTTACAGAAGCTTAAATTAAGTAGTAAACAATATTGGTATTTAGTACTTGGTCAATCTTAGAAGTTTTCTTCGAGCATCCCTTTCAAAACAACACCTTCTCATCTCTAAAAATATATAATTGTTTTAATAAAAAAATCAAAATAGGTACAAATAATGCGTGTTGAGAGCATAACGTCAGAATAAACGAATATAAGTTATACTCACTATTGAAACCTCATAAATGTTCGAACTTCCCTCAAATACGGTAGGTCCAGTTATTTTGCAGTGGGGCTGCTTGTCGATTAAGGCTCCTAAGTGTGTCCGAATTATAATTCCGTCCACATGAAAGGAGCTGCAATTAAAGAAGTGCAATTTTTTTAACAAGTGTAGTCTACAGCCCTCATTGTTAATGGATATACTACGAGGGATTATTAAACATTAAAATAAAAATATAAGTTATTCTTGTTTATATTAAAACATGAATTCATTCTTAAACGAAGTATACGTGCGCAGTAGTTTTCATTGTAGAATGAACGGGAGTCATAAATAAAGAGGTTCAGGTAGAGGGAAATAAACCAAACAGATGAGCGCATGTAGCGTACAAGACAGTAGCAACGCGGTGTGACTCGTAGATTAGCTGAATTTTATGCATATCAGGTGTAGCTACCTGCGAACAGCACTGCACTGGTCACTCCTTTCTCATCAACGTAACCTTACGAGAGTATTGCGCCTAACACAGTTTTTGGGACCCCATTTGGCGCTACTTGTCTTACACATCAGATAGAAATAAAAACCCAAATCCCATCCAGCAATAAACAAAAAAAAAGCCGTGATCATCCCTTTCCAAGAAGGAAAAGTCCGATCTCCCTCCGATCGGGCGCAACCTGAAAAATGAACAGATAAAAATACGTCTGCATTGGATTCATCACATACTAAATATATTACATGTCGTTCCGTACTAGTTACCACGTCGACGTCGAGCAGAGACATGATAAGCTCAGATAGAAACAAATATGGCCGTGAGTTACGGTCGCCGTTACACTGCGTGAACACAATTTAAGTAAGTTTACAAACCACTCCTGCGAGTCGTATTATATGAGAAGAGAAACATAGGACCCACCGACACAGGCAATTTTTAAATCAAATTGCGAAAACTCTACACCATTCTTATTTGAAAAAAAAAAAGCGCGGTCGCCGGAAGTTGTGGTTGCGTTGGAATGTTGAACAACAGACGGCGTTGAGCGGCACAAACTATATACCACAAATGCGAAGCATTGTTGTGGAGTTATGCAATATTTACGCCGAATTCACTCGGACGCAGTGCTCATTATCGACGAAATGTGGTAGCATTTAGCTCAGAAGTTCGCAGTCTTCGGAGAACCACCCTGTCTTCCTCGCATTGGCGGTTTCGAATGCAGCCACCACGGTTTCTTTCGGAACGCCACCTACAGTTTCGTACTGTTGCCTTCGAAGAGCCAATCTTTTCTACCGGTTTCCAGTGCTTCCCGCAAACGTCGTCGGCCCTTCCAACTCTGTTTTACGTTGTTCCGTTACGTTGTGCATGCTGGTGAAACGGAACTATGTGATACACCCTGGCGCCATCGTAATCGCGCTTTCACACTGGAAGCGGATCCGCGTTCGGGGGCGGGTGCGGAGCGATCGCGAGCGACCCGCGTTCGACACACCCAGAGGCGGTTGGCGGATGGCAGAGGCGGTTCAAGGTTTCTCGGCGATAACGCGTGAGCTTTCGAGAGTTGCGTTTGGCAACCCTGTTTACAATCCAAAATCCACTTTAATCTACGATCCAAAGCCAAAATTTTACTGTTTTGGCACCATGAAGATTTTTCTTTGGGATGTTCGCACGCATCACGAGTCCAGGCGGTGAAAAACAAGACATGAACCCGCATAACTCGCCTGTGCTTCCCTCAACTTCGCTCACAGCAAAGCCCAGCTAGGCGCGCCTTGCTGACTTAGGAACAGGATGCCCTCAACCTTTTCTTCGAAGTGGACCCTGCCCGCATGAATAGCTGACCCTGTTGTCCTCCCTCGTTGTTCGCTCTTATAATTTTCGAAGCTGTGAACGGCGGCCCCAGGAGAGTGGACCGGAGTGCGGAAGAATGTGTTTCGTAATAGCCGGTCGTGGCTTCGTTAGTGGCGGACTCTCCTCTCACTCGCACGTCGATCGAGTTTGACATTAATCTCAAATAAACGCCATATGGATTACCTCTGCATCGTCTGGTACGTACACGTTATTCCATGAGTATGTTTTCTTTATATTCTTTTCTTAGTAGTAAATGTTACAGGTCGAGCTAGAGCAGGTACCCTGCCCGCTCCGCGGTTTTGCGTTGGCTACGAAATCAGGCTCATGAAGTCTCTATCGGCCTTTGTTGTGGTCATGAAAGGTGTCGGAAGCTTTGAACAGTTCACGCGACTATCTTAGTGGCTACAAAAGCTGACATTTCGGTCGATCACGGGGCGGGTTCCGACGTTCTACGGGCAGAGACTACCAAGACAGCGAGCTTCGGGCTGTGGCACCCGGAATAATAAACAAACTCTTACCCGAACCAAATCACCGGTGCGAAGTCCGTTAAGATTACGAGTCAATTCTTTTCGCGGAGGACTCAAGTGACGGACGTGAACATAACGTTTCTCCGTTGATTTGTCTGCTGTAACGCTAGGACTACAGCGCGTTGGACGCCTCACCAGCGGCAGGTGCCGTCTTGTTTGAAAAGACACTGACGTCACGTCAGCGTCGCGTTCAGATTGTTTGGGTTGGGAGAAATCGGTCCCGAAGAGGTTGGCAAAAACGCGCTCAAACCGCTCGATCACAGCCGCATTGGGGTTGAGAACGCGCGGATCCCCTTCGCGTTTGCGGATCAGCTTCCAGTGTGAACGCACCATAAGAGGGGTACGGGTCAACAGCGGCGGGTCATTGAAAGCGTGCGAGGAGACTATTCCCCTCTTAACCTAAGTGGGAAAAAAGACGAAACAATGCAACGAAATGAATACAAGAGGACAGTGGGAAGCGCGCGCCGCGGTCTCAAGAAACCAGTCCAGTCCTGTACAGTTCAAACCAGTGCAGTCTGAATCAAAGACGGCTGCATTTAAAAGAAGGGCAATAAACGTTAACGCATTTAAAAGAAGTGGAAGTGATGTAGGGCGAAGAAACGACGCTGCGCTCATAAACTGACGCTGCACAGCGGGAAGACAACACAGAAATGGAATAGTACTGCGATATGACTGAGGCGAAAGAGGCGATTAGAGTTCCCGGAAACCATTCATTAGGCAAATGGAACACCAGACACTGTTGCTAGTTATTTGTGAAATTCGAGAGACACTTGCTTGATAAAACATAGGACAACTTCACGTCTACAGTTCTTCTGAATCCAGGGTGGCTTTGGACATATGTGGGGAGCTCTCCATCCGTAGCCGCTTCGTGGGAATGATCAGCGCGATCGTACGGGAACTTCGACGTAGTGGCCACAAATTGAGAATCAGTTGAATTTTTGCTCCATGAGGGTATACATGGCAACCAGCTCGGCCACAATGCAGCACGGCAAGTTTTAAATAATATCCTCGAAAACCGCTCAAAACTGGCTTGTTTTGAGGAACACTACGACTACGATGGGGCAATACGGGGAAGCGAGGGGTAACTTCGCTAAGCGTTCCGACTTCGAATTTCGAAGGAGAAGGACCCGGTCTCGCATGACTACTGCCACCTGGTGGCCTTTCGACACAGGATACAGTCTGGTTCGCACTAACCCTAGGCAAGAAAGGGCTCTTTGAAAAGATAACCAAAAAAGTCAATGTACTCCGGTGTATCTAAGAGAGGCTATGCAGTTCAACTATCAACTTCTGGCACCTTCATTACACATGCCCGACGCTGCTAAGGGCATCGTAAATTCGCGTAGGCTCAGCAACACGAAGATGCAGAATTCTTGGAGATAGCTCGCCGTAAAGCGATCTTGCACTCGGTTATCGCGTACTTCTCAAGGCGGACCTCTAAGACAGCGTATAACACCCTTCTCTTTCCCCAGATCCCAGAAAAAAAAAATTAGATACACCTATATAACGAGATAATTTCGTTCGCTTCCTTAGTTATTACCTTTTTTAGCTATAATCCTTAAGGTGCGTGGTTTTGCATATGTTACTTGATTTTAAAAACCGTTTATTTACACAACTAGCCTTGCATATTTTTGTTGGGGGCGGGGGGGGGGACTGAAGCTTAAATTAACATGTTTATGATTTATCATCACATTACGTACTGTTATGATTACTGTATAATCACTCCTGAACATTTTTTTTGCAGCCTACTTATTTTGTTTTAGTGACTACTTGCTTGGTACCGTATATGTTTTCTTCTTTTGCCTGTAGATGCATCCTCCGTGTTGCGTTGCCATACACACAACCATGTTCGTATTAGTAGCAAAAGCCTATTCTCAGAAAAAGACCAACTAAAATAACATATAGAAGGACAAGTACAGCGCTAGTTTGCTCTACGTATCATCTTTTTTGTCCTTGTTTATAACGCGTTATTGCTTCTATTATGAACTCTTATTACAAACTAGCCCAAGCTTTCATCTTGATCATTTTTGTGTTTTCGTAGTTCAGCTCACTTTTTTTTAATATTGCACAGGAATAAACTTTTACGTCTAGTTGTCCAGTATATCTTGCGTTACACTTATACATTTTCAAGATTTTAAGAGTAGGTGTACAGGTGTCACTGAAATTGTATATATATGTTGTAAACAAGCAGGGAAATTTTAATATCTCCATAACGTACAGCATTAGTCTCAGTGACATGTATACAAAATATGTACAGTCGCCGGCCATATGAGCTCCCCGGCCGAACGCCGACCGGAGCAGCGAAAATCCCGCATGCGGCGCGTCGAGCGTTGCCGCGTTCTGGGAGCCGGGCTATCGGGACCATACCATTCTGTTATCAAAGGGGTGGACGCAGGAAGTTTAATAGCATTCCGCGTTTTGGAACGTGAATCTGAAGCACGGCCGATTACAATCCCGCCTCCGGTTCTAGGTAAACGCAGACGGCTTATCGAAATTCTTCACTGCACCATATCTCTGACGTGTTAAATGCTACTTTTTTATTTGCAAAACCGGTTTGTCATTTTAGATATTTCCTTCCCGAAGAGTAATCCTACGCACAAGCTTTCTTACAATCTTTCTTCAACCTAGACTAGACAACGACAAGTAATTTTGAACAATTTATTTCATCTATAAGGATATGCTATAGATAGCAAAAAAAAAAGATTTGTGTCGAGGCAGAATAAAGATTCAGGCACATTTCATGAACGCGTTTTATCGAGCAGACTCTATTGTTCTGCGCTCAGTAGCGTGTTGCTACGCCAATGGTAATTCTCTACACGATGACTTCGCTGATGGCTTCCTGGTCAGCCACTCCTCGCTTGCCGAGGGATCATTGTTGTCAAGCCTCAATATCATATCAAACATATTTTTGTTTTCATTTGTAAGCATCGATCGAACACTGCTGCTTTATCTACGCCTAAAGCAAGCTCCAGTTTATCAGCAGCTATGAAATAATCTCTGAACACTTGGGGCCAACACCCGAAGACGGCGATTCTAATCGGCCATGTTTTTGTTATTTATACTTCTAAAGGCTGGAATCCCGAGAAAAGTTATGCGTCCACCCCTTTAATAACGGAATGGTATGGTCCCAATAGCCCGGCTCCCAAAACGCGGCAACGCACGACGCGCCGCGTGTGGGATTTTCGCTGATCCGGTCGGTGTTCGGCCGGAGTAGCCTATATGGCTGGCGACTGTATCTTCACGTTACCATGTTAATGAAAAAGTTCAATACAAAGGTAGCGAAGCGAAACTAATTCATTTATTTTAATATTTCATAATTTGTATGACTAAGTGCCTATGGTTTACGTAACACTACCCGTCCTTCTACGTTTATCAGTTTTAAGATATACGACTACAGGCGCTGAAGTTGAGATTCAGAAAGACTCCATCAACCCGCACTATGAGTGATGATATGGATGTTTACCGAGATGAAGGCGAATTCATATTAGAAGAAAAAAATATCATTGAGTTTCAATTGGTTCTGTTGGTTTTGGATTTGTTTTGATTCAAAATGTAGAGATTTAATTCAGAAGATGCATCATGTAATATAAATTAAATTGTCAACATTCTATAATCGTTCCACGACGGCTTAGCTACTATATTCACGGAATATGTTTGTAAATAGCACTCCGAATGATAATAAACCATACCAACAAATATTATTTTAGACTATTCAGTTTGGCAATGCTTCGACTTCGATATTTAGCATCTTAAATTAGAAAAAAAAACTATTAAATTGTGGGTATTCTATCTTTATAACGTAATAATTTATGCGATGTCTATATCCATATGTTTTTTTTGCGTTTGCGACCTAATACCTATTAAAATTATCTTGATGTTTTTCATTACAGAGCGCTCAAAAGTAAGAAACGTGCCTTAGGTGGTCCAGCATTGTTGAGTAGAGTCTTCCGTATCTAGGTGAATAAAAATCAATTCCAACAACGAGGCGTCCAAATGAACTTTGTGTTTGGTGTATTTCTTGATGCTTTCGAATAGTCTGCAATACGAGTAAGAGAAACATTCAGTTTCTAGTCATTACTTTATTAATCCGGACAGAAGAAAATGTATGGCGCAGGGAATATACATGTGTTTGTTGCTTACGGAGGTAAGGAGTCCTAAATTGAATAATACAATATAAATAGATATACATAAAACTAATTATGGAGGATGTTGCTCGGGCACTTGGAGCTGTTCAGGTCCTGACGATGTCTCGCTGCCGTGCCTCTAGTGCATCTCATATCTGTAGGAACTGCATTTTATTTACCGCAGTCCCTACACAATCTCTCCTCCCCTAGCGAGGAGGTCGGTTGATGAGAGATGAAATGTTTTTGAGTATTTCTACATAATATTTTATTACCTGTCTTATTTTTGAAGTTGCAGTTAGAAGATTTTAGGAGGAGGAGGGTTGTGGGCACTCTTGAAAGACTTTCTTCAGTCGATCTATGGATCCTGCGTTTGAGCGACCGTCGTCGCTCACACGGGTGCGTGGCTTTCCTGTGTAGGACATCCTAGGGTCCGTTGTACGGAAGTTGAAGGAACCTCTTTAACTCATCGTTTCGGACAAAGACGTGGGGAGAATCCGCAAAAAGCTCGACTTATAAATATCACAGACAATTATTTTAATCTTGTCGGACAGGGTAGTAGTCGTGCCGTTGAAAGACTCAGACGGCTGGCAAAATCTTGTGTGTGCAGGCTCCGAAGGGGGTAAATAAATTCACTAGGGAGACGCAAGGTGGTGCCGTGGACCAGGTCTGCAGTGGTACACCGCAGGGCAGTCCTAAAAGCGGAGAGTATGCAGAGCAATACCAATGGTAGTAGTTCAGTCCAGGTTGATGAAGTCGTAGGTTGTGCAAACAGGCTGCCTTCAGCTGGTGACACAAACTTTCAACCATCCCGTTGGCTTGCGGATGGTATGCCGTGTTGTGAATGTGGTTGACCCCATATCTTTTGAACGATGGCGGAAAAGAGAGATTGAAATTTTCGACCACGCTCAGATGTGGCTGCAGATGATGTACTCAAACGGCTAACCCACGTGGTGATGAATGCATGGGCGACCTGTTAAGCTGTCATGCATGCAATGTGAATCGCTTCAGGCCATTTCTTAAACCGGTTTACGCATGTCAGTATGCACTGGAATCCCTGTGATGAAAGTAATTTTCCCACAATGTCCAGATGTACATGGCTGAAGCGAGTGTCAGGCTGATGAAAAACGCCGCAAGTTGGGCTAGTGTGTCGATGAACTTTAACTTTTTTGGTATTGAAGGCATGATTGTGCACCGAACGCCTCACATTTGCGTTGAACCCGGGCCACACGAAGCAAGACTGGTCTAAACGCTGGGTAGCATTTATACCAGGGTGTGATTCAGACACAATGTGTCGGAATTTCGAAGGGTCGTATTGTAGCGATATGCCCGCAGACATGTCGCAAACGATCGTTGTGCTGCTGTCAAGAAAGTTGACCTATTCAAGTGTGAGGAATGTTTGAGTTGTGCGCAATTAACTAAAATCGTTTTCTGTCTGTTTAGCTCAAGCGGCAACTGCGAAGTGTGCTAACGGTCGAGTTGATCTGGTCTCGTTTATGTGTATTTTATATAACGCATCAGCGAGGGGGTTGTGTTTCTCAGACACAAATTTTACGTTTGGTGTATATTTGAACACGAAGACATATGACGGATCTCCTTCAAGGTATGGTTAAAGTTGTTCGATTGAAACGCGTACGTGAAAGGCTTGTGATCGGTCCAAATACAAACTTTTCGACCTTCCGAGTGATGGCGGGAGTGTTATTCGGCAAGATAGCGTTCAAGTAGCTCTCTACGGAGGGTGTTCTATGTCCTTTCTGCTGGCGAAAGCTTTTTTCAAAAGAACGACACTGAACGCCAATGGCCGTCTTTGAACTGCAGTAAAACTGCGCCTGTTGCTGTGTCTGATGAGTCAACCATAATAGAAGGTGGTGCGTCGCATTGCGGATGGAGTAAAGAGCGTTGCTGTAGAGAAGGCCTTTTTGATGGGCGAAAATGCTGCAATAGCTGCTTCTGTCCAACCAGTTTTTCATTCTTGCGCTTGAATCCTGTAAGACCTTCACTTACTGGCTCAAGTATGACTGCGCAATGTGGAATAAAACGAGGATAAAACTTTCCGATCCCGAAAAACTCTCTGCCCTTGGTGGACTTGGGGGAAGGAGGACATTTTTCAATAGCTTCGATTCGTTGCTTCAATGGCCAAATAGCAAGATGATTCACTTGGTCTCCCAAGAACGCAAGCACTGGGACGCTAAACTCACATTTCGTATGGTTGATAACTGTTCCGTACTTGCTGAGGCGAACGAAAAGTCGGCGAAGGTAATGAAGATGTTCTCTTTGATCAGTGATAAAAAGAAGAATCCCGCCCGAATACGCTAAACAAAAATAAAATATAGGAAGTACCATGTTCTATGAACGTTTGAAATGCTTGTGCTGAATTTCATTGGCCGAAATGGATTTTTGGGTATTCGAACATACGGAAAGTCATGATTATTGCAGTTTTCGTTACTTCGCAGGGCTTGAAAAGAATTTTGTGGTAATCTTTCACCAGATCGATTTTAGTGAACACTTTAGAACCCTGCAAAGCACCTCCGAAGACTTTAAAATGTGAAATGGGATGCCGGTCTGGTACGGTGACGTTGTTTAGGTCCCTGTACCTGTAGTCCCCACATGGCCGCCAATCGCCATATTTTTGTCGGCATTATGTGTAGTGCTGACGACCAAGCACTTGTTGAAAAAAGCAGAATGCCAAGTTCGATTATGTGCTCGAACTCCTGTCGTGCGATTTTAAGTCGATCAGGAGCAAGGCTTCCAAATTTGCGAAAACTGGTGGACCTTGTTTTTCTCTGTGATGCGTGATAGTGTGTTTAATTCTTGCTGTTCTGTTCTTGTGTTTCCGAGACGTCCAGCCGTCCAGTAAGGAATCAAGAGGTGCAACCTAAAAATTTCGAGTCATATTTATTGCACATTAGTCATGGACAAACAAATTAAATACAGCACTGCATTTACATGCGTGCGAAAATAAAACATTCAGAAAATTACTTCGTTACCCTTGCCCACAGGCTCCGTTTAAACATTGCCAGAATATCTGTCATATGTGCACGATGTTATCACTTTATTGTTACATCCGGCGCCCGATGCGTTCGTAGAAATGGGCTACTGGCCTTTCTGCGGCGCCGCGGTTATCGTGAAACAAGAAAAATATTCAGATTACCATTAACATATAACTTTGCAAATGTACGCAATGACCCATATAATTACGCATTCAACATTCCAATTTGGATCAGCTGTTCACTGAAAGTGGTGAGCAACCTTGGTATTTATAACGTTTGGCCCTGGTTAAACCTCCGACAATCGTCGGTGGTCATTTGCACCGCGAGAGGGCTAAAGGCAACTGGTACCGCGAAAGGCACTCCGTCGCTGATATAGGGCCGTTGAAGAGCATGCGCGGATGGTTTTCGGGATCGTGGCGCGGGCGATAACGGTCATTAAATGTTTACCTGTTGTTGAACCGGTGTGTTGTATCATTCCCGAGACGGGTTGCAGAGGGAAATATCACAAAGTATTTAATTTGTTCACTCATAAAAAAATAAGCCAATTCAAGTAGCCTCCAGCAATTGTTAGCTTAATTTTTACACATTCAAAGCTTATCACCCAAGCAGGATGGAAAGGTGGCAGAATAAAGCATCGAAAAAATGTTGTTACTAAAAAGGCTGTAGAACTAGTTCGGAACAACGAACTGTGCGATGCCTTCGTCTGTGAGAAAAGGTTCTAGTACTCGCTTCATATCCCAGCATAGTGTAATAACAATGTGGTCATCATATTTAGGATTTTAAACTTATTGAGATAGAACAAACAAATATCTATAGAGAAAAACAAACGAAAGAAGGATGCCGTTGTCGCACCCGAGTCCAGAAATAAATAAACTTCAAATTAAGATATCGGAAGCCGAATTGCGTCTTTATCCTTCCTCTGTTTGAGGATAGCCCAAGACCATTTTCAAGATTAAACCCAATTGTTGCACTTCAAATATATAGTTGTGCGAAGAATCGAAGTGGGGCTAACTGTATAAGATTAACTTCAATAAAACCGTAGTAGTTCGAAGATTTACTTCGTGGAGTATGTTAGAAAGCGCTTGTATCTACTGCGAGGTAATAAAACAAGCCTGCCACTAGTGCGGTCACCCCGCATGCAAGCTGAACGTCATGGGCAGCAAAATTCGAATGGTAATTTCGCTGAGCACATAAAAGTGAGTACGGTAAGTACAAACTCACCTGTTGTGTGTTGAGAAAACAACAACAAAGCATCTTGCACGTCTTGTCATTTGCGTTGTTCGCGCATCATTTGAACATTCACACGTCAAATGCACCCCCCAACACTCTCTGAAAGTTAGCACTAAATAGCCGTCGAGTTGTACAGGCGCGCGGAACGTCGAAAACCGGAACCCCGTTCGCACTCGGGTAAACAAAACCACGCGACCACACGCAACCCGCGGCCGCACATCGACACAACAGTTATCAAGCTACAAACTTTGAAGAGAGGGTAGCGGCGGCGTCAAAGACTATGGCCCGGGGCGCCGGCGGGTCGGGCTTGTTGACAGCTCATTACACCTCCGCCCGGGTCGGTTTATGGTTTTGGTTTCAGAGCGAAAGAGAAACAAACATACATTATTATATAAAATAACATACGTCTGATTTTCATGACGCGGTGAAGACATTTGTTGAAAATATACTTAACGAACAAAGATTATATATATATATATATATATATATATTATATATATATATATATATATATATATATATATATATATATATATATACTATTATATATATAAAGAAACTTGTTGATCGCCTTCGAAAATTACTAAATCAGTAATTTTCAGAAATACTGTTACTGCTGTAGAAGCATTGTAGTGCGCTAAAGTTACAAATCATGGAGCAGGTACAAGTCTAACGATTGGGGTAAGGCGCCCGCGAGATTTTTACGTCTCGTATGAGAGCCCCAGCCTTGTGCCTGCTCCATGAGTGATAGCTTTAGCGCACTACTAGGCTTGTCACGCGCTCAACGTTTTTTTTTTGGTGAAAATTACTGACTTAATGTTTTTCAATATCGTTTCTTCAAATTTCTAATTGGAACCTTAGTCCTGCATTCACAAGTTAAAACGTTAATTAGTCAATTTGGTTAATTATCGTGCTAATTAGTAAGTATCACGCATTTTCTCGCGTCCACCAACACGATTAATACGGTCCCGTCAAAAGTATAACTTTACCTCGAATACACTAAGTTTAGGAATTTTCGTCACTCTTACGCGAAACGCCCTGAATATATATATATATATATATATATATATATATATATATATATATATATATATATATATATATATATATATATATATATATATATATATATATATATATAATGAACTTTTAAATGTTCGGTACACTGTTAAGTTTAGTGTTGCCAATCTTCAGGTTTTGGAATATGAATCTGTCGCATTCCTGGTGGCATGGTGCAAAGTAACTGCTTTTGTTGGATGTACACGGCCCTTAGGAAAGTAAATTGCTGTTAGCAGTAGGCTGCAAAATCTACAGCGCTACTTATTCTTTCGCAATGTAATTTATTCATTTATAAGGTCAGTTTATGTCTCTGTCATTATTAAACAAACTCTGCGTACTACTGTGGCAACACATAGTGAATCTGTGGGTTCAAAGACGCTTAAACAACTTTAATATTTATAAAAAAAATCAACAACAGCGCTCGGTGATTTGTAGAATTTATAAAATAGAGTGATAATATAAAGTCTGTAGAGTGACACGAACCTATTTTTTAAGCAAATATACTTTTTTTTCGGGTGCTCAAATGTCTAAGTGCAACGGTTTAAACGTCATAGTACCAGTTAGCGACAAGCCAAAATAGAATACACAGGGAACATGTGTCCATAGAAATGCGCTGTAAACAATATTTCTACCATATAGTGGCCTTCAAGACGCTGAAACATTGTTAGTAAAGAAATTCGCATTATCGCTACAAGCTAGTGTGATCTGTGGAATTCGCTGAAGGAAGGCAAAGATACGTCCCTAAGGTAGCCCCTAGTCATTAGGAGTAATCTACTGAGAGATTAGATTACTTTCGGATTTTAGGAGTTCCCTATGATGTCTTTGCATGCCCTTGTATACCTAATATTTACAGTTGACGCGGATACACGCGAGACTACAAAGAAATCTGCTGTGATTAAAAATGCATCAACTATCAGAGGATTGCCATTGAAGGAATAGGGCAGAAGTAGCGGACACTTTGCGGGTCCACATTGATTTTGGATGGGCACACCTGTCGTGCTTGACTTACCTTCATCAAATCGAATGCTTTGTGGAGTGAGGTAACATTTGGAATAAATGCATCATTCAGGCAGAGCTTGTTCACGCCATAATGATGGACTCCTTGATCCCAGAGTTTTCAGGAAACTGGGTCTGTCCCTCCGGCAACTTGAGATCCCTCTCGGCACTATCGGCTTCTCTGAAATGGAGCAATACTTAAGTAACGAAGAAGCTCCTTTGACATTGTGAGCTAACTCAGTATCCTTTAAATATTTACAATTAATTATTTGACGTGAAACCTAAAATAAAATTAATCGTCCCTTCGATCTTTCGGTTCATTTATAGCTTAATGTTTTGCGTTATTTGACCTCACCAGATCTAAAGCCAATTCAGTATCCCTGCTATATTAAGGGGTTTAAAATAGCGTCACGTGACTTGATGTCACCTGACATTTACAACAATTCAATTCCGCCACTACAATGTTGCGAAGATGTATACGTCGCGTGACAACCAACACCTCTTCTTCCTTCCTCGTCGCTCTCAGTCCCCACTCCTTTCCCATTCTCCTGCAATACCCTTACTCCATCCTTCCTTTCGCTTCCCCTCCTTGGTCGTGTGCAGACTTGTATTATACTAATTACAAAATCAAAATAGTAGTAATCAGTTATTTTTTGAGTAATGTTCTAATAATTTGATTACTTTCCTTACAAAAGTGATCTGATTACTTTTTATTCTAATTAATAATATGTATCGTTACTCTTGTCCTGCCCTTTGTAACAGGTGCCAATCTTTTCTATCAGTTTACCATCAAGGAATATATTAAATTTATGTGTACGACAGGAAACGAGAGTATCAAAACTGTTTGATTGAGATATGGGTTTCTTGCAATGTGGTTGTTTTTGTTTAATATTAGACAGTACAACAACAGTTCTAGAACCCGCAAAAAATGTATCGCTTTAAAAATTTTAGGTAATCGGAAAACTAACTCTTAGTCTCCAATGTAACAGCCAATTTCTTTTCATCTCGTAAAATAAAGTAATTCAATTGAGCAGTTTTATCGAGTAGTAATTTACTTGCAATCATTAACTTTCTCGACTAACGCGATAAGACTGGGTGTGTGACATAGAGTGAGTTTCTCCTCCTAAATTTAGCGGGTAAATATACGTGACGTGATACAACCATTTAATGTTGACGCAGTCCGGAGGATAACCCTTGATGGAGATAATTTCATGCGGTTTATTTATAGACACGACAACTGCATAGAGCACTCAAGTTATATAGAGGCCTCGGCGAACATTTCTACAGCGGCTCGTATCCAGTCGCTGGAAATATGGGAAGAGCGGAAATTTTACTATGTCAGTAACTCATCATGTGCTTTGTATTGAGCAAACCCCGATCCATTTAGAATAAACTTTGACTTAATATAATTGCCACAGACGTCATGACAACTCTTTCCTGCTACGATATGGGGGAAGGGGGACTGCTTCTTTCTAATTTTTATGCGATTGCTGTTGCATGCAGAGGAAAATGGTGCTACTTAGTTGAGAAACATGTAATGAATATATTCAGATTTATTTTTAGTTAAAATACAAAACGAATTTAAAATGTGCATTGTAGCAGCAAAAACATTTTGTAAAACATGAAACAAGCATGACTTGAGCGGCAAGGTAAGGAAAGCGAAAACGATTTTTTCTTTGCCTGGAAACAGAAAAAATGACGTGTTGAGAGAGTTAAGTCGCTTCTTCGCGTAAACGGATGAGGTTGTGAACACAATAATCAGTTTCTGATTTCACTTCGCTGGGAGTAAGCAGCCATGGAGAAAAACAATTGTGGTAGTTCTTTCGCAATTGTCACAAAATTTGACCTGTTTTCGTGTGTTTCGCGGTTATTATCTCAGCGCGCTTATTATCTCCGGACGCGAGGCGTGGCCTCCGGAGCATTCAATAAGAGTTTTCCGATTCAGAAACCGGCACTGCTTGCCATTCCGGAAATTTAACAAAAGCATGCTTCGAATATTTTTGTGGGGGACCTGACAAGCCGTTCTCCGAGCACCCATCTTTCCCTGGGCGCCAAGAATGCAACGCGACAGGCTGTTTCCTGCTGTGACCCCCCTTCATGGATGACGCTTCCCATTATGGGGAGAACCTCGCCGCGAATGTCATTCCTGCACGAGAGGCATTTCCTCATCAGTCCTTTTTGTCTCACAAGGACAGCCCCCCCCCTGGTCGAAAGGGCCTGTCAACAGGCACATGCGAGGAGATTAGTTCTCTTAACGGTGATACGGTTTTATAATGGCAATATGCGTAACCTCGTGGGATTTTGATCAAAGGTTCCGAGGTCGAGACAGGGGCGACTTCGTAATAAGATGAGAGGGTAGGATGCGTAGACACCCACAAATTGTTTTTTTGCGCTTTTTATTCTTCTGCTTTCGCGAAAGAGGGAAGGGGGGACGTGGGGGGGGGGGGGGGGGGGTTCACAAAAGGAACTTGGTCTTATCGTTATAGACAATTGTCCGATAGACGTCAGCGTTGCGTAATATTTGCGGCTGATGCCATTGGAGAGCGTAAATGCGAGCGAGCTCACGCCTGTCCTCGGCTTCGCATGGTGCCACGAGGGACAGGAGCAGAAGTGATGACAATCCTGTTTCAAACCCCAAAAAAGATTAATGGGGGCGGATTTGTGCCAAACAATATAACTAGCGAATGTCGGAAATGCAGGAATGCGCTGATTTGGCGCAGTAACTGCAAGTAAGAGCGAGACAGACCCGACAATGTCACGGGCCGCTCGTTATATATTGTGAAGGCGAACCCTCTGGGCGAAATCTCATAGATTTCGCCCAGAGATTCGAGCATCTAGCGTTCGTGGTTAGAATGAACAGGCGATTTCGAGAATAAGAAAGTAGGACGAAATGATAAAAGTTGCGTCTCGAGTATGAATAAACCCGAATGTAATAAACGTCGGTGTGCGAGTGTGGCTTGCTAGGACGTTTGGATGTTTTGCATGTACGATGTGCAATGTGTCGCAAATGTTGCTTGGCGAACTTCCGATGTCATCGCAAAGCAGTTGCTGAATGCGAAGATGAGGTCTTCGAGCAGTCGTCGTTTGCGGTACTAAGACTGGGGTTTACGTCGATCTGCGGCGCCGGTGCTTTGTCGGCTCAAACATCGAGAGCAATTTGAGCGCTCCAGAGCTGGGATCACTGCAGCTCTAGCACAGCTGCAGTGCGCTCATCCTGCAGTTCAGCTAGACCCTCTGCGACGCCTATTATTTGTTTTCGAGAAGCAGTTGGAGGTTGCCTTCGAGAAGAACTTCTTGCCGGCGACTGCATCAGTCACAATGAGCCAATAACGCTCGACCGCCGCGGCATGTTCGCGTGCTGTGCAATGGCTAGGACGGGGGCTGGCGTCTTTTCGAATCGCTCCGGAGATAGGACTGGTTTTCGCAGCGTCAACCCGTTCGCTCCAGAGTACGATCACGGCATTGAGTTCTCGCAGAAAATCCATGACAAATATTACGCCTATCTCACAGAGCTGGAGGAGGACCAACTTGATTCGACAGGTCGCTCGGTGAATTTCGACGCGAGCAGTGCACGTACTAACATGTATGAGAGGTGTCCTCCGGCGGTGAGTGTTTGCGGGCCGTTCCAGGGAATCGTGACATTCCGAAGGCGGCGAGAAAGCTTCCCACTCGAAACGGAGAAATCCTACTTTGTCGTCCACTTTTGCCAACATGTGGTCGCCGTCGATTACAACGTTGAGGTTGTTGGGCACCCTGCAGAATATTTGCTCTGAAGCTTGTCGCAAGGGCGCGGGCCGTCCGACGTTCTTGGACGTTCTTGGACGATCTTTCCGACGCTCGTCTTTGGCAATTCCACCTGCTGGGGTTGCCGAGCTCGGTTTCCCGGCGAAGGACAGGGAACAAACCTTGTCGACGGGGCTGATGAAGAATAAACCCTGAATGTATTGGAAAACACGGACGCAATCTTTGGGGTCCAGCCAGCAGCGGAGACGGCGGTCGACCCAGATATTTGTCGATGCCCCTTCGCCGCGTTCGAAGGCGTGGGGAAGAGGCATTCGGCGCGAACCGCCGCAGACACTTCTTTTGGTGCAGTGGCACCGTCCGGTAAAATGTTGTCGGCATCCCCACAATGGTGGCAAACAGGGCGTCCGTTAGCTTTGCGGCACACGTCAGTTTTCCTGGGCTCGAGTTGCTGCCGGCGGATGTTCCTGGTCCCGCGCTTACTTGCGTCAGGACTGCTGGGGTGCTAGAATTTCACGTCGAGGTGGCACCTGGCTCGTTGCCAGCTGACTTGTTGTCTAGAAGCACGCTTTCTGAGAGACAAGACACATATGTGCAAGACGATGCCGAATGCTTTATTCAACACGTGGGGACGTTTCTATCAGCAACGCACACGAGTCTCTATTGGCTATCGGCCGAACAGATGAGATCATTTTTGTCAAACACTCGCCATTTACAGATGTGAAGGGTGGCCACATTTTGGATCTCGAAACAAACCTCAAAGAGTACCGTGAGTACCGCCATCTAAGACGCTTCTCCGGATTGTGGCAGCTGAAACATGTTGTCCACATAATTTACAGCAACTTCATGAAGGACACATAAGCATTAGCAAACGCAAAGCATAAGCAAACATGCGTGTGAGTGTTGGCCTAGAAGAAGCGAAGACATTGAGCGCCTAGTCAAGGAGTTGCGAAAAGTGCATTCAAGCATTGCTGAACAAGAAACTTTCCTCATGCCGCCAAAATGTTAAAATCGACGATAGGAGAGAGTGGCAATGGACGCATTTTTATACTTGGAAGATTGTCGATGATTATCGTATTGACTACACTAGTTATCTGGAAATCGCCCGGCTAAAAAACCTAAAATAACTGCGTCATAAAGCACTGGAAGCCGATCTTTGCTAGCACGACATTGTGGAGGCCATTATCTGCGACAGTGGTCCCGAGTTTGCGGGACCAACGAGGCTCAACTTTCACCAAATTCTCAAAAAACATACGCATGTAAGCGCATCACATCAAGCCCTCGCTATCAGCAAAGCAACGGCATGCGAAAGCTGGTGGAAGATTATGAAGCGCTCACTCAGCAAAACGGAAGATCCCTACGGGACACTTATGAGCTACGGTTGAACACCAGTCCCAAAAGCGTACAGTAGGGCAGAACGTCTAATGGGAAAAAGAATGCGGACTCCCCTCCACATCGCCAGAAAATTTTCGATCAAAAGCTACACGAACAAAGAAACTCTGTCATTACGAGCAAGAATGCAGGAGTAAGCAGAAACACTACTTCGACCGGCGACACGGAACGCCTTAACTCTATCCACTGATCCCCGGAGAGCGAGTTTGTGCCATCGACCTTAAGCGAACCGGAGCCGTTCAGAACAAGACGAAAATTTCGACGGGCAAAAGACACGATAAAACCGAATACATCAAAGTCCAGCAATACCTTTAAAATGGCTATGTACTTCGTTCAGTTATTATTGCTAAGAAGTTTAAGGCCTGCGCACTATACTTATTTGATTTACAAGACCTCCCTCGTTTGAACGAAACGACACTCTGAACGAGTTTAAAAAAGCAGACGACGTTTGAATATTGGCAACAATTTGAACCTGCTGACTTTCAGACATGGTCGCGGGTGGTTGGACAACTGACACTGTTTCCACGCTCATCTTAAGGAAAAGAATGACAAATTTGACGAAAACAAATATCAGCGATTTCAAGTTTTCAAAGGCTTCCCGCATGAGCAATCAGTTGTTTGACAGTGTAACAGTTTTCACTTTTCATCAGCAATCTATCCAAGCTCTCGGAGCGAACCGAAGAAGCAGAAGACACCACCACGACCTTCAAGCCTTTCCCGCCTCTCATGGTAAAGCCCAAGTCGCGGAGCTTTGACGACAAGTCAGTGTTTTATTCTGGATTCTACCGAAAAAACCAAATTATATCCTCGTTCTCCATGGGACTTCCGCCCCCAGCACCACACCGAAAGTGCGACCGAAGCGCTACCACCGCGGCGTGACGTACCAGAGTTAAGTTGGTGTTTAGGTCGCGAGAAGGGCGGAGGAGGAGCGTAATAGAAACGACGTCTCATCCTCGTCACTGCTAGGCTCGTTTAACAAAGAAGCGAGGTTCAGTTATGCAAATTCTTTCTTCTTTAATCTTTAAAATGCCGAGCTGAAATTTGGTGGACTGTTCACAGACAGATCCTGGTACCATATATAAGTTTTTTATATAAAATAGAAATCAGATTTTAAGTTGAAAGGCTCTTTCAATTATTTCTTCCCTACTGAGAAATATTCTTTTTAGCAGTAACATGACAGAATTGCGCGATTCTTAGAAATATAAAGGCAAGGTGCACTATGATCAATTATTCTAGTAATTTCAAAACTTGGCTTCGGCAAAACAAATTACATCGCTTTTCGGACGCAAAAGATCTACCACTGTTCTGGACCTAATGAATCTGTAAATAGATAAATGGGGATGATAGATTAACATTTTTTATCTAGCTCGAAATTAGCTAGGTCGAGCACTACTGGCTATATATGAGAAGGTATTGAGTATTCCATTAAGTGAAAAAGCTGGGTGAAGATATGGCATGTAGTTTATAAGGAGAGCTTGACACGTGTGTGATCATTGTCATTGCCGTCCTCACGACGAAATAGACTGCCCTACCGAATTCGGTGAGGAAATCTAGTGGCTCCAAATATCAGTCAGAAGCTTTAAGCGATTCCTAATGCCGGTTAAAATCTAGCACCTGATACGTCAACAGCAGAAGCACTGGAAGTTGCGATGTGTCGCCGCACCGTGCAATGACTGACTCTCTATTTGCTGACACGGATTTCGACGGTGTTGAAAGAGCTACCACTTTCCTACGAGTCTCTTAGTTAAGTAAACTCTTAACGAGAATTCGCAGATTTTATCGTCCAACGGGTGCCTGCGGGTTGCCGAAGACTGAGCATTTCTGGAATTTTGCGTGACACTTTCAAATACTTGCAGACGCTCAAAACGTCTAGGCGCCCGGTGACATTAAACAACAATAGAGTGAACTATGGTGTCGGTCATGTTCAGCACGCACCGGCGCCTGTCTTCAAATGTTTCCTTCGCCAGTCATCAAAACGCCGCATTAGCATGTTAGCCATGATATCCACTTCGATGATGATGGTTATCGAAGTAGCCGGTCTGAATTTCGGAAAGGGTCTATTTGTTCATTGCTGGAGTGTGCCGTCCCCGTAGAATAATACCAAAGATGGCGCAAAAGAAAAAGAGCAGCTATGCACATTTGTTTTATCGACGGGTTTGAACAGCTCTATATAAAGCTGTGAAAAAACTTACAAAGCTTTTCTCCTTCTGTGAAGAAAATCCACCAGTACCAGCGGCGACCGAGATGAGGATCACCAGTAGAGCAATTGCCCATCGTTGGATGCTGGCAGGGGAAAAATTTGTCAAGATAGCTCTGCACATAAAGTGCCTAAACACTCATGGCTTTACTAGTGAAAAATCTGTGTATGGTAGATAATCATTTGAAGTAGTATTGTTGCAACACTTTTTGTTTCATATCGTGACAAACTTTATGATGCCTTAGTAGCTGTTCTACTACTCCATGTAAATGAAAGATTAAACATTCTTTTAGTTTTGAACATTTTTATTGCAATTAGATTCACAAACACGTATTCATATACATTAGTCATTGTCATTCATAAGTTCTGTGCCTAAAAGTAGGCACGGTTGCATTAAATCAATGTCTCTATTCCACTAGACATTACGTACGACTGATATTTGCAGACTGATTGATTACTTTAAACATTGGAACTATTTCGGTAAAGTCTACCGGAAGGCTATAAATGTATCAAATCCAAAGAGCAGTTGATTCCTATTTTGTACATGAAGAATATAACATATATGATGTATGAAATTGGAGTGTCTTTATATATACGGCACATCAACTGATAGTTTCTAGGTCGGAAGCGAGGGTCGCCCCACAGAAAAGGGTTCCAAGGCTTCTGCCAATTTATAAACCGGAATCCGACGGATCTAATAGACGCGTATAGTATGGATTGCACCGTAGATGCGTTCCCGTGGGACAAGTCAAGGTCAAGACCGCAGAACAGAGCCCAGCCCGTTGCGATGACCGAGGACATCGTAGGCACGGAACACACTTTCTGGCGCTGTTGCATCATCTGCAGATTCGACCGGTCACTTTCCTACGAAATGTCATGTGCTGCATGCTTGGTATATTAGTGTCATCATTGGCTGGCCTTGTGCTTATGCATATCATGCCTCCTTTGTAGATGGAGCAGGGACTTCGTTTCACCTTTACTAGGGTCAGGACGCACTTGAGGTATCCCAGTTGACGCGACCAACCAAACGGCGTCAAAAACGCAAATACGTTCCTCGTGTTTCAGTGGTGCTCTATTATCGCTAAACCAAGCATCAGCAGGGAAGAGTTCAGTGATTTGTGCCTTTAGTTAATGCATTATTTAGTTGTTGCTGCTCCGTGCCTTTGACTACCTTCGTACATTAGAATAAACAAAATATGGACCAATAGATTGCCGAAATGCTCAGAACCCTAACTCGGAATCGCTCTTATTCCAACTCTGTTTCGACGTAAAAATGAGGTTCCAGAAAGTGATCGTGGCATGACGCAAAGAGGTCTTACGAAGTGTCCTCTTTCGCCTAGTTTCGGTGCTACCAGGGCACATAAATAGTTGTCACCCACACGGGGTAGCGCTATATGTAGGGTCAGTGTTATTGGTAAGTTACAAAATGTTCAAAAGTTTAACCACTAAGCTGGTTTCGCGAAAACCGGAGAGACCCGAAAAACCCTGAGCTGGAGTTGAATATAAACAAAAAATATGCAAACTACGACACAAAAACTAAATGTAAAAACAACGTTCTGAGTTTTTTTTTTTACAAAATAGTTTAACGTGACGAATATCGCTTTCCGCCTAAAAGTAGCACTAGAGTCACAACAATCATGCCAGTTTCAGCCCGATCTGATACCTTATTCAAAAGTTATCAACAATTTTCTGAAAATTTCAGTAGGAAAATAAGGCCCATTTTGCCCGTTTGCGGTTTCTGGTGCCATAGAGCCCATGTATGTGAAATCTCCGTCATGCACCATTTTCCCATTGAAGTTTCAGAAAATCGCTTATAACTTTCGAAAAAAGTATCGGATCGGCTGAAACTGGCATCTGGTTGCGATCCTAGCGCTACATTTGGGCTGAAAATGAGAGCTATGACGCCTAGTTTATTTTTGGTAAAAAAAACATTAATTTTTTTGGCACCCTGTATGTTTAGTTACAGTAAAGTACGTAATTTGCATGGTAAAGTGCAGAAGATGAAGGAAAGAGCGGGTAGAACGAAAGAGCGCTGACTCTTAAGCGATTTATTTCAGAGGGATGTACTTATAGGCCCCGCTTCCGGCTCGAGCAGCTGCGGCGGCACAGCTTCGCAGTCGCCGTCGCCGTCAGCGCAATTGGTCTGCGTTATGGGACGTTTACCATAATGACGTCACGAGGGCGAATTCGCCGCTAAATTTGGCAGGAGATTCTCCGCTAAGTTGAGTGAACTTACCCTCGTGACGTCACGTGTGACGTCATGCAGCCCGCTTTCTTCTTTTGAAATAAGCTCAGATGTCACGTGACACCTCTCAACCCGAAATTTTTTCCTCTCAATTTATTGGATAGTTATTTCTCAATGCGTCGGACCTGACGCCAGGTGTGACGTACAAGCGTAAAATTTGTGATAAATTTTCCCCTACAATATTGCGCAAAAATTTCCCACCAGAATTAGCGGACAGAGTTCACCCTCGTGACATCACACGTGACTCTTTCCTCCGTACCATCTCCTTCGTCTCCTCAAGGTTGCACCTAAATTTGGCATTAAAGAGAATTGTAAACCGCTTCATTTTTAAGGAAGATAAAGAAAACTTAGAAAATTATTCACTGTGAAAATACAGGAGAAAAGAAGAAGCTGAAGCGAAAGTACAGGTATGGTTGATTTGAGCGACTCAGGGAACGGAAGAGGAGCTCAAAGAAAAAAAGAAGAAAAAGAGTATAAGAAAGTGGCCTTCTTAATAACGCAGACGGCGAGGGATTTTAGCCGGCCTGGGTAAAGAAAGTGATTCTTTAGGGTTGTTCCACCACCCCCCCCCCCCCGTTTTCTTCTTTTCTTCCTCTTTCTTCTCTCTCTCAAAAGCTCCTTCTTTCTCCTTTCTCGCTCAAATCAATCATACGTAGCCTATATATTCTTTCTTTTATTTTCCTTTTCTACTGCTTATAGTCCGCTGCAACTCAAGAAGGTAGCGCTGAGGGTAAGACGGGCCGGGGAGGAGGAGGCAGACGCAATGCTGGAGAAGAAGTGAAACCTCCTTCTCTCTTTTAGCGTTCGTCTGCTTCCTCCTCCCGGCCCGCTTGCCTCGCTCTCACCTTCTCGAGTTGCAACGGACTATACGTAAAATAGTTTCTGAAGCCTGTTTTTTGTTTCCTTCTGTAAAATAAATCAGCTGGGAGTCAGCGCTCTTTTGTTCTACCTTTCTTTTCTTTTCCTTTATGTAGTGTGCGCTGTTTTAGAATGTCTTTATCTAGGTCTATTTACAATTCTCCCAAAAACACAGCTCCAAAATAATGATTTTGAGGCTTCTTTCTTGTTTTGAAAATGCGCATAGGATCTGATTCCTTCTTGGATTGGTGCAGGGGACGTTTTTTAAGTCTTCGGTGCACGTGTACCTGTACTCGAGGTTTCCCCAACCTCGAGTACAGATACGCGCCCGTGTTCTATGCTCATTATGATAATCCACAACATCAATCAGATCATCTGTCCGGGACCAAAATTTATACCAGAAAGTACTAAGTCTGTGCAAAAATAAGCCCAGACAAACACGCCGCATTTTAATAAATACTTAACTTCGACACACGAAAATTAGTTACATGGTATGTAAAGGCTGTCCATTTGTCCTCTCAGAAAAGGACTTGTGCAGAGCAGTGGTAATAATGAAGGATAATATGCACTCTGCATGCCTTGCTTCAGCGTGTTTTAATCCGATTAAACAAAACTTAACGGCGAAACGGACAGCAGCAATTAAATGTAGAGCCGAACCTTCAGAAATATATATGTTCTGGTAGATTTAACTAGGATTAGGCGAAAGTTCGCATTTTATTAATAGTTCCAAGTAACATGCATTTCAATCTTCTCTTTGAAATGAACTCCTATTGTGTATTTTTATATGTATTTATCGACCGTTTGTGGTTGGAACAGATCGTCAACGCTGAAACAATGTAC
>JAZHYW010039263.1:0-18685 GCA_037355805.1 Ixodes ricinus | reverse complement strand
CTAAAAGCTTAGAAGATCACTTGGGAATGCATAGGAAACTAGCTTCCTTCAATATCACTTGTCTACAAGGCACATTTACGGAGGTAAAAACAAAATACAGCTGAGGAGCACCCTTTTCAACGATAACTACAGCCAGCAAGGATAGAAACTGAGAAGATCTTCACAAGCGAGCGGATACTTGACGCCCTACCTGCAACGTGGTATACCTGCAATGTGGCCCTGGACTGGAAAAAATAAGACAGACTGTCCCGGCTCTCAGCTCTGTGGCCGGCCGTGCAGTCTGCACTACCTGGAAAAAAGCTTGCGGGCGAAAAATTCAAGGTCACATCGACAGCACGAAACAAGTTGGCTACGATTTCCTCGCACAGGAAGACTAAGCTCTCGCAATGAAACTCATCATAGGAGGGCTTGATTTTTCTTGTGTAAATGCTGTGAGATACAATTGGTGATGCCAATCCAGCATCGACTTGGTACATATCTTCATAATCAAACTACTCGCCAAAAGAAAACTTCCGACTTCGAAGCCTGCGAAAAACAAAAACAAAAAAAAACGAATGAGCTCATTTTGAAATATGTGTTGTTGTCACAAGGAAATACACAAGCTTTTCTGGTGACATTTTTGCAGCGAGATAAATGTTTGCATTGATGACAAGAACGACAAAAAAAAGAAACGAAATTTGAAACTTTGCAATCAAAGACACTCGCTGCCAACCGTCACTGATGTCAAGAAGCGGTCTCAGACCAAGGAAGATAATGTTTGACGCCTGTGATGATGAACCCATTGTAAGTTCGAGCTAAGAATGCGTTGCACTGCAGTGAAAAACACCAGAATGAGAAACCTTTGTTGCAAGATGACAACAATACTTTCGAATGCCAGTGCAACATCTGAAAAAAAAGCGAAGGACACAAGGCTGAATAAATTAGTTCCTATGCGGCCAACAACATGCTTGCGCTTCTGTCCTCCTGCAAAGGTAACTGCTCTTTGAAGCTCGGTGTATCTCTGTGTGTGTGTGTGTGTCTGCGTATGCGTGTGTGCATGTGTACGCGTGCGTGTGTGTGTGTGTATGTGTGTGTGTAGTACCTTTGTAGCAGTCTCTTGGGTATCCTTGTAGTGCTACAGCGCAAATCCTGACATGATGTACATTTATTGTGTGTCTCGGTGTCTCAAACTCTACAGCTTCTAAGATGCATGTGTATAATTTTTTTCAAGACGGATATTTGCAGAACCTATTGATACTAAGAGGCTCTGCTTCTAAGTGTTCGAAGGTGACCAATTTCTTATTTACGACCCTCTTCTGTATTGTAAATGAAAGCAACTTTGAATATGAAGCTCTCATGTTCACTTCCGTTTGCGTACAAAACTTGCTTTAGCCGTTATAACATACCTATGTCGTTTCGTAGGATTCCGGTACTGTTGAGGTGCATCAGCGTATGGGGCAGCGGTCAGGTACTGCCGTATTTTTGTTGCAAAAATAAATTTTTCGCATTATGACATTGCAATAAAACAAGCTACAGGTGTTTTTTCAATGTGGCAACCAAATAGACTGCTGCAAAAACGAGTAGTATATTGGAACAGGCAGAAAGTGCATTGAATTGTTGAACCTATACAGATATATCACAGATCTAAGAAAGGTTTGTCAAAATATGTGCAATACATTTTTCGAACTATAATATCTGAGAACCAAAAGACCAGCAGATCACAATTTTATGAATCTTATTATTTTTATACTTGTCTGGCGATTCGGGTCCCGTTACTTGTTACTATCAGGTGTCCCTAAGTGTAGTGTACTGGCCTCTAATGTTTTTAATATATATCAATGACCTACCATCATCAATTAAATCGATAATTAGACTATTCGCTGATGATTGCGTTATTTAACGGAAAATTAATACTATTAATGCTCACAATATTGTCCAAGACGACTGAAATACAATATCATGATGTTGTTCCCTATGGCAGATGAACATAACCAGTCGGAAATCAAATCAAATATCCGTAACTAAATCCTCCACAAAGACAGTAACCCAGCACTCATTACTTTCACAACTACTAGGACACTTATCGTTGACAAGTTCTTGGGTGTATGTTGCACACATCATCATGGAAAGTACACATCGAGCAAATAATAAATACTGCACTAAAAACGCTTGGTTTCATTGGACGAATATTATATCTAGCTCCCACCGAAACAAAATTAGTCGCGTCAAAAGCATTTATCCTTCTAAATTTAGAATAAGGAAGCAAAATTTGAAATCCACACCCGAAATTATCTAATCTCGAGGCTCGAATCTTCAGAACAAAGCAGCCAGATTTATATGCAGTGATTATTCATCACAAACTAGTGTCTCCGCTTTAAAAAAAGATGACACAAATCTTCCTCTTTTATAAAGAACACAAAAAAAATAGCCGTTTTTTGTCTATTTTCATAATGTATACCACTCAGATTCCGATTTTCAGTCTACTTACTGCCGGGCTGCCAATTTTATATCATCAACATTGGATAAATCCTGCAAGATTGAACCATTTCAGTGCCGTGCTAACACTTCACTCTTTTCTTTCTTAGTTCTTTGTATTACTGACTGGAACAAACTACCTGACCATATTCCAACTGGGAGCGCAACCCATTTCATTTAAAAAAACAAGTGCATATATTTGTGTAACTATAGAGCTTGATTTCCTAAAACTGCGTCATAAAGCAATAACATGGCAATAGTGTTTTTTTTTGTGCGAAATATTTACTTGCTGGTGCGTATCTTTTTTATGTTCAATTCCTATTTTGTATTTTATTTTGAATCATCCGTCATGTAATGCGTCTCTTCAGATGCCTATGAGGTGGATAAAATCAAATAAATGAAATCAAACAAAGCTTATGCCCCTGCATCATTTACCCGATTGTTACCTTAGCTGTCTATTTTCGAGAGCTTCTAAGCAGTGCCCCTGCAGAGCTACAATTTCAACGAACGTCCATAAAGAAGCTCCGAACCCCCATCTCGCAGCTACTATGGCTCTAGGCTAAACAGCTGCAGGTGGTACAAAAGCAACTGAAAGGGGCGCAAAACCCCGCAAGGCAGACACGCCATTAACAGGAGCGACGGTGGAGGTCAAGGATAACGCCCAACATTTAAATACACGCTGATGAGCTAGACAACAGCTCTTCGCTCTCCGACGAAACCTCGATAACGAAGCTATGGGCTACAAATCAGGCTCTGCTTCGAAGAAGAAGGTGAAAGGAGAGACGCCTCACGCTCGCTCTCAAGATGGATAAGACGGAAAAACAGCTAACCGGAATGGCGAGGTATCTTATTTCTTTCCCACAGCCAGACGTGACCGATCACCCTTCTCCGTACGACGTAGAAATCCCGGCTCCGGACGACGGCATGAACCGTCCGTTTACGAAGGGAGTACTCGATTTGGCTCAAACAAACGGCAATCCCGATAGGCGCGCGGGCTGATAAAATTTACTCATGACGATGCTTTAGAACCGTCTGAGAGCAACAAAAAAAAAGCTTCTTGAATAGGTAAACCACATCTGGGTCACTGGAAAGCTCCTCAGCATTGCGCATTGCAAGCCATTCACTTGTCATTCCCATTGTTAAAATCTGGAAAGACGAAAAATCCATCGGCAGTTACAGATCCATCTTGCTAATCTCATGTACTGGTAGGGTCATGGAACGAACGGTATTGGCACAATGTTGACTGGCACTTAGAATCCTCTGGCACCTTCCATCTTTCTTAGACAGGTTTCCGACCCTGCCTCAGAACGCAAGAAAGCCTCGTCCTCATCTCGGCGGAAGTCATAAAAGAAAAAAAAGAAAACTCGACCGTGGCGATAAGAATTGCTGTGGCGGTTGACTTCAAAAAAGCGTTTGATAATGGTCTGCTAGTTTTATTGTTATTTGCATTTTTAAATGATTATTTCTGAGCACGTTTTCAGCTGTACGGCTGTTTCACTGCGCCACATTGCAAACCATTATTGTTTGTTTATTGGCACAAATAAAGGCTTTATGATGATGATGATGACTCTGTCACCCACGCCTCAGTCATCAGCGAATTCAGAACAATTCGGCGTAGTTGGAAGGCCGCTGAACTTTATCAAGAGCTTCATAGAAGGAAGGACGTTTTTGGTCCGCTGCGGCATGCACGACAGCGACCTGAAGGTGAACCGAGTTGGGGTCACTCAGGATTCCGTCCCTCTCCAACACTATTCAACCTCGCTATGGCAGCTCTGCCGCACGAACTCGCCAAGATACCCGGACTGGGTTTTACCGTGTATGCGGATGACAGCTCAATGTGCACGGAAGGAGAAGACATTAACAAAGCAGAAAGACACGCTTCAAGCAGATGTCGACACAATCGACGCTCACCTAGCAAGGGAAAGCAATGCAAGCGTCTTCGGACAAGACCCACTACATCATGGTGGCATTAAGAAGACACAGAAATGGCAAGATCGCAGAACAATTTGAATCTCGTCCTCGCGAGAAAAGGAGTCCGAACCCTCCGTTTCAGTCAGGATCCTAGGGATTACAATCAAAGGAACGGGCGAGCCACACTGCTGCGAGCTGGCGCTGCTTCCTAGAGGCCGATGACGTGCTGCATTCCAACGGAGCTTCACCGACCTTCGTCAGGCGCAATTTTGAAATCTATTAAATCGTTTTAAAGTTCGTTTTTATTTTACTTTTCAGCCGGCAGCCCAGAAACATTAGTCCAGGCTAGTGCCTCATGTGCTGCCGGCAAAACATAAACCACATCTGGAACAAAAAAATAAGAGCAAGCAATTTCCGTTTTAGTATCCCTTTAAAAGATCATTGTAACCCGCTTTTGTACTTTGAGCAAATACTGCTTAGTACGAATCCCTGACGTTAATGAATTAGGAAATACCCGCTCGTTGTTCACCACACGAAATAGAAGTCCCAGAAAAAGTTAAAGACAAACGACCAGCGTTCACCCTTTCCACTCGCAGCCAGAACAGTTGGCCACGTGATCTGGAGCCGATTACATGCAGCCAATGTTGATCATAGCCACGCGCTGGGTTCGGCAAAGCACATGTCACGCTCTGAGTTCCGGACCTTGTTAAAGATCGGCTATTGTCGTCATTAGAGCGACTGGACACTGGCCACTGCCCGACTACTCCGAATGCTTGTCGAGCACTTAATTGTCACGAACCAAAATTCAGTGATCACGCAATGCTCGGGTGCAATCCATGAGCCGCATTCAAATATTGTCGCTGGAGGGTACTGCGATCCCTCAGTTACGTCACCAAGTTTTGTGAAGGAGAGATTGAATGAAAAACGCTCCCTTTTATACTTGAAGATGCAGTCGCAACAAAGAGTTTCTTGGCCAGTGGTGTTCCGTGCGAGTGTACTTGGGTCCCGCTAGTGCCAGTAAGCTCGTGTAAAGTGAAACACATTCTAGCAATTATCGTATACACGGCCCCTTTATGATGAGATCTGCAGCCAAAGCTAGAAGCGCGAGCTAGCCCGAGCTTCTGACTTTGAAACGTGCGTTTCTAGCGACCTCGAGCTCTCGTGCTTGTGCCATTGGCTGCAGCCTCAGTATAAAGGGAAGCTGAAGTGCTTCATGATAAGACAAGGTTAGACGTGAATTCTGGCGTATTTTTATCCCGTGAATCTGAATATCGCGTTTGTTTTCCGTGTTTCAACATGGATAAACGTGTAACAAATCACGGTTGCCGCAAGGATACCTAGCGAAAAACATCACTCCGAGCGCACGTTCCATAGACATTAAATTACTCAAGCTCGAGATGCTTTGGGTACGCGCAGAAGTGTACGCTGTCGCTAATCGTGTGGGTAACAGCTGCGTCCAATTGCAATGCATTGTCGTAGGTATATTCCTCCGCACTGACAGCCAAGGAGGTCCTCGTTCTGACCTTCTTGAAAATAGCAAAAGTGGGCGTGCATGGCTTTTGACAGGCGCTGAAGATGCGCGGGAGCAGAGATTCCGAAAACTCCTGACATGACGTCAAGCCCCGGAAAGGAGGGGTTTCAGCGGTACATTAAATATTAATTTCATGCAGCCGCTGCGCACCAAATTGAAGAATTATCTCAATATCCGTGATCCTGGAGGCCAAATGAAGACGATTAGGTGTTTTTTCCAAATGCAGAATTAGTGCTATCCAGTTTTTCCTTTATAAGAGGGCACTGAAAGTCGATTCTGAGATCGTTCTTTTGTGGTTACAACTCAATCTAGACGCTCTAAGGCATCCCAAACAAACGCAACAAAATTAGCAATCCGTGCGTAGCTTAGTTTCCTTATTAAAAGTGTGTTCTAAAGCGTCACGACACACCCCTTGTCGGGAAGAAATTTCTTCCCCAGTGAAGCGGTCGCCAAAGAAGCCTGTCCAGCCAATCGCAGCGATGGCCTCCCGCGCGGAAGGATCAGCGAAGTGTTTTACGAATGTGTGGACTCCCGCTGTCCCGGACATACTTTGCAGCAGTCTTGTCTGTTCTGCCGTGTTGTTTGCGTCGGCAACTGGACATGGACTATTCTCGGCTTTCGCCTCTCGAACCGAAAATTCTTCGGCGCACGGCGCACCTAGGGTTGCATATCTTACAACGCGACGCCCATGTACGACGCCGACGACTCGAGCTCACGACAGCGGCTGACAGCCCGCCGCCACCGAGCGAAGAGGCAGCAGCACCCGAGGCAGCGGTGACACCCGACGTAGCGGAGGCACCCGACGACGGTACCCAGTGGCTCGGCAACACGTACTGGTAAGGGATTTCTGCTTTATTCAACTACTAGCATGCACGGTTCATGCCTGTTTTCTTCAAAAATGCCGATGTGACTGCTGCGTGCCGATGGCGACCGTCGTCGAGTGCATCTGCTGCCAGGCGTACCCGGCGGCCGCACGGAAGCAGCAAGGCTGCGTAACGTCAAATCCAGAGTTCGAGGTGTTGTGTGTTAATCCTGGGGTGTTGCGCCTCGCCTATTGAAACATGATACACTACGAACAGGCAAACATCGGCGAAACGACCAACGAGTGAGTACAACTAAATAGTTTACCGATTGCATTGGCATTGCAACATCATTTCAGAGATTTATAATAATTCTCTCTTTGCTCCCTCCCCTTTCTCCCTCTCAAACACTTCCAGCGCTACTGAGCTCGCGCGTGTCAATTGCATTAGAGCTGTATGTTTCTGTATAGTTAAATAGCTGCGTAAACACTGATTCCCCTGAAACAACAACCTTGAGAGAATAATCCACAACAAACCAGAAGAAGACCAAACTCAATCTACGTTATGCTCATTGAGACTGTTAGCAACGTAAACTGAATTAATAAAAACACGTAGTGGTCGGCATGTCTAAAACTCTTATGTGACGAACCTTGCATTCCTGATGAACTGTTTACCTCCAAAATGCTCGCAACTTCTAGCAATTGAGTTGTCTCTTTTGGTCCATATGGATCCCAGCGTTTCGTGTCGCAGCAGCATGACAACCCGTTAGCAACCTCGGAATCGCAAAGTGGCTCTGTATGAAGTGCACTGCTTTAGATTGCCTGGCAGCTGAGTTCTCATTGGCTGAGTGTATTCATCACTTCAGTCCTCGAATGCCTCTAGTTATTCACCAACTTATCAAACAAGGTATGTGGTGTCCCTTGCGGCGCCAAGCACGCTCGATGGGGTGTGGGCAAGAAAAACAGCGTCCGACATGAACAATGCGTTGGTATGTGATTTGGCTACTGTACATTAATGTTCCTGTGCTTTTTATTGCATTGGTATTGTTGATTATACATTTTCTTCACAATAACCAACTACTTTAGTGGGGTAACTGAAATTAACAAGGGTTATTACACCGTAGAAGTTTGCTTCAATGGCGGCATGGTACAGTAGGTTCATACCATCTGGACAAATGTGGCATATACCGTCAACATGCTCTATGGGCCATTATTTTTTGAACGTGAAGCTGCTTGTAACATAGTCCGAGTGGCCTCTATCAGGAGCTCCTGTGTTCATGGTGAAACATCATAGTACCCCTGGTGAATTCACCCATAACGGGGGAGTATGCACAAGTGACTGTCGTCCGACAGCATCGCTTTCTTATTTTATAGGGTTTATCCAGATTTTATTTGGTATCTGGCAGACGAAGACGTTAAAAGGAATCTTAGCACCATTCACCCCTAAAGTGAGAGACGAAGTGGAAGCTACATGCTCGGCGGACCCGTCGACCTTGTGTCACATGTTTGTGCTCTCCGTTTGTATACACATGCAGGAAGGAGAGTCAGCCAATAAAAGGCAGGCCAGCGATTTGTCGCTAAGGACATAGACTTCACCTCCCTGTCAACTTAGGGGTGAACGTTGCAGTCTTTTCATTACAGCCCCATAACACCCTTTCTTGGTAAAATGCATTTTTATTGTAATGTAACTGCGCTGCAATTTGACATTGAGAGATGCGGGAGCAGAATGAGTCACGGTATATTCGGTTGGTCGTTTTTCAGCGCTCTGATCATATGAATTGGATCTTTAAGATCTCGTAATCCAAGCGCGACTAACGGCAAGCCAGCTAAACACTCGGTAACCTTTCCGAGCAGCGAGAGCTCTGGTCGGTCATAGCAAGCCAGCCGTGCCGGACGGCAGTTCCCGCAAAACTGAGAAACAAAACAACATTGCAGGGTTGATTACTTTCTCGTACTTCGGTTCTCACCTGTGTGTCGGAGTAAGTCCTTACTACTGTGGAATCATAAGCCTTGACTTTGGGCACTGTGCACGCTGAGTCGAACAGTTCAGCTAACTTTGACTCGTAAACACGACCGTCGTCGTCCAAGCTGCTGCTATTGTTCCTATCTGCTAGGTGCGGCAGCAGCACTGATGTTGCCCCTGCCAGGATTAAACTTGTGCGTTTAGACATTCTACTGCATTCGGGGAGCAAAGTGCACAACGCTGGGATTGGTGCGGTATCCAGACGCGACAAGTCTGTCGGCTGTTCTCGCCGTCCTCTTTCAACCCGAGAGCATAATAGCTGGCGTTGCGTGACCGGTCGGCGGCCAGATTTATCGCGTGCTCCCACTTCGAAGTCAGAACGCCTCAAACCGCTGCGAGTACAGGAAGATGAGAGTCGGAGGTTTAAGAGTGCTCGTGGAATTAACTGTCGAACTTGCTTGGACTGTCTTGCGTCGACCAATCGAATGCATATTGGCTTTCCAGAGCGCTCCAAAACGCTGGCAAGTGAGCAGCCGACTATACCATCAGTTTTGCAACTCGTCATCTGCCGAGCGAGCCACCCTGTATATGCGAGCGTGAATGGCGCGTGACATTCCTTCCTGCACACGTGACCGTATTTCTCAGTCAGTTCATTTATAAGCAGCTTTGTGCCCTTGGCTCATCGCCTTGCCTACTATTTTCGACTCTAGTCAAACCGATGCCACTTAGCAGCATTGATTTCAATGCAATGCTGAGAAATTCCGAATGGCGGTTTTTTGCCAAGGCCCTTTGCTTTTGCTGCTTGACCGTCGTAGATATTTTTGCTTCACGAGCTTTTTATCTTTTCAACATAAACAAAACAAATTGCTGTTCACCTATGCCGTAATAACTAAAGAATGAGTAGGGACGTCAAAGTGAGTGAAATTTTGTTTTGTTTATCTCGGAAGGGAAACTTAATTCTGATATCGTAATACATGTGCGAAGCTTGCAGCGGTAACCGCTGACAGGAGTAGGTTCATAGCAAGAACGGCCAATAAATGAGTTCGGTATGACACAAAAATATAGCAATGTTGAGGTATTCGTCGCATCGTAGAGGTATAACCCTCAGTGTGCCGTACGCACTACAATAATTCCGCGTATCAATGGCTGAGCAATACTATTCACCTGGACCTTGGTGGTAATAATCTCCCCTAACACTGTCTAGAGAGTCTCTAGATGGTGCAAGAAAACATTTTGTCTGATGAAAAAACATTGTACAGTTGCTGGCTGGTGCTATAACAAAGTGGTGATTGTGTCTAATGCATTTTCAGCTATGTTCCAAACCCCATTTGTGGTAGCTTTTTTGTCTCTTTAGCTGCAGGCTCGTGAACCTCTCCTTTCGTATATTCAGCAGCTCAACTACGCTGCGGTACCTTGGCGAGAAACTGTCATTGATCGCCGACTAACATTGGCAGATCCTGTGCACCTTCTATACGCCAATAGATACTGTCGGCTGCTTCCACGTCATCCCCTGAGCGGACAAAGCAGAAAAGCTCAGAATATGGCTGCTTGCATGGGCAAACGAATGCAAAGAGAATTGTGCAAATAAGAGTTGTATGTATTGCTTCTTACAACCGATCAATGTGGTTATTGTTTCAGGCGCTACCGATACACCGCCTACAGGCAGTGCATGCTGTGGCTCTGACAGAGACTAGGAAAGAAAAATCGACTCCCACTGTCCTCCTGCGTGGTGAAGCGCCATACGGGGACGCTTCTCCAGTGATGGATACTCTGGGTTTCAGTACCCTCCTTTTTTCAAATACTGGCCTATGACGAGATATCTTGTCATGTCGACACTTGGGGCCCTATGTTCAGCTTTGCACTCAACGAGGCGACTCGGAAGTGGGAAGTGACGAGGACGCGGATGACGCCCCTAATTGATTTAGAGGGCGCCCTAATACCAATCAGACGCTCGATTCCCGTCCTCGTCACTTCCCACTTCCCCGTCGCCTGGTTAGTGCAAAGCCGAACTGGCCTGAACTGCCAATGACGAGATAACCTCGTCATAGCACTTCGGGAGAAACACAACACTATTTTGCACTACATGTCTACGGGAGAACATTACTTTTCTGAACATATCGGGCTTCCGAGTGTATTCCTCAGGATTTATAACTTCTTTTTGCTCTGAATTGACCAAAAGTAGCAGAATGTCCGGCTCAAGGGAAGAAGCGCCTCGCTTCCGCTTGCGGAAAAAAGCGTGAAAAGTTTTTCCTCCGCTTGAATCTGAGTCAAGCAATGACGAATGGCTTTTTCAAGTGATGATGAAGATTTGGACGCGACTTAGTGCTTCAGTGATGGAAGCACAAAAGGTGATGGCAGTTTTTCAGCGGCATGAAACTGGGTCAGAGTCGACGGCTCTGAACTTGGTGCAAATCAGCTAGCAGCTTGAAATGGAAGTGCCCGACGTTTTGTTTTTAGAGCGCAGCTCTTAGGCGCCCGCTTCCGCCTTGAGCGGCGTCGCCGTCAGCGTCGGCGTCGGCGTCGGCGTAACCGTGAGGTCACGTGACCCCCGTGAGGCCGCGTGGCCGCCATGGCGGAGTACCAGGCAGGATGACGAGGTAAGGAGGAGGGAGGGGGGTATACCTTTCCTCAGTACCCTTCCATCCTCCTCCTCAAGTACTGCGCTCTAATTCGGTGTTACAGGAAGTTGTAAACGGCTTTCTTTTTGTGTGTTTGATCCTATTGATTCATTACATTTCAGTAAACGTGTTTTTGAATAAAACAATGTCCTTTTACTACATAGTATCAAACAATATAAAATATGAATTGTCAGTACTCATTTCGTTCAGAAAATTGTGCAGAAAATCTTTTCATGATCGAAACAAATTCCGCAGTTTTTAAGTATTTTCGCCAAAAATGACCAGCAGCTGAAGGGTTTTAAACATGAAATGAACAAATGTCTGTGTAAGAAATATGGGCTTCATGCTGATGTGTGAGGCATAGCAAGTTCAGCATGTTTGCCAGCTTGTCACGACTAGAGAACATTATATATGCAACCCGAAGTTGCAAACTAGCGCACTCCTTTGGTCCGTGAAGAAGGTTGTCAAAAGCACTTTGCCAACTGAGCGACCCCCTCGTGCTCCTTGGTCTCCCCTTTCAGAAATTTATCCAGGAACCAGCCGGTCGGTCTGTTGCTCCAGGAGAATGCATAAGGAGCGCTTTGCATGTTGAAGGAACGGTTGATTCATAATCTGAAGTTGACCTCGCGCTTTTTAAAACTGTTCCGACGAGAAGTTGATAGAACATACATACATAATATGCGTAATTTATTACATGTCTCCGATACGTATACATACTCTATTCCATGCCTCAGAACGATTGAAGTCTTGATGTGGAAGCACATACGTAACATACAACGTGAATAACAGATAGGTAAAAAAATTGTGAATATAAGGTATAGAGGAAAATTTCTAGTTAACGTTTTAAAAGGCACATAATCTGCAAAGGAACCAAATTGGTACTTGATGAAGAGATGCATATGCTAGATGTTCCTCTTGAAAACCGGAATAGAATGAACTGGCATGTCTACTGAAATTTAGAGGCACAGCAAGCTGCTGTCTATCGGGCCATGAATTATTCTATGCAGTAGTGGTACAATGGGGGAAGGGGGGCCATAAAACTTTTCGACTAGATAACATTTGTGAGGCTAGATTCTCAACTGCATGCGCCAAGTCATAAAAACACCTTTGTCTAAAACAATTATACTATTAGAATCAACCTCTTCTGTACGATAATGTACATAATAAAATTGAGAATCAATGCTTGTGAAACGATTGCTGGGAGAAACTAGGTTTCTACACCAGACAACACGACTGACGATCGCCCCTTCCCAACTCCTTGCGCATTCATAACAAAACGTAATTGCACAAAGGTTGAAAGCTAAGGGAAATGTTTTCTCAAAGCATATAGATGCTTTCAGCACGTGCTGCGCCATAACCGACCACTTCACTTCCCGCCTGAGGTGCGCATTCACAACAATGGGCAATAAAGAACCTACACAAAGCCTACATTTGTGATAAAACCACTCTGAAGTCTAGGAAATCAATAACCTGTCCTGCGACCACAGTGGTGGAGGCAGGGGGGGAGTGAACGGAACAAAGGAAACAAATATATGAAGGTCAGTTGTGGCTTCCTCAATGTAGTTTCCTGAATACGTCTCTACCCGTACGAAAATGTCAGATATGGTCCTAATATATTTTATATACGGCCATTTATGATAATATAAGGAGTCATATATGGCTATATTCCTCCATACATGGGGCAGAAACGGCCATACTTGCCATATAAGTGAGCAAACACTGCCAGATGTGGCCATATAAGTTCGTAATCGGCCATATATCGCCATATACGCGTGCGAATATAGCCCCTGATAATGATAAATGGGCCCGTTTCGGTCGTGCAAGCAATAAGATTGCCATATGCACTCGCCAAGACACTAGTTGATAGATCTATATTGCATGAGTCTCATGTAATTGGTTAACTATTGTTAACATCCTTAAAGTGAAGTTATTCCAGGTATTTGGACCAATTAATCAATGGCGCATTTCGAAGTTTGAAAGACAAATGAAAATTGGTTGTATGTTTGACGTGTGACAACGTGACGAAGTGCATAAGATCGGAAAGCGCGTTAATCAAATAATGGATTTTAGATCGCAGCTCTTAAGCGCCCGTTTCCGAGCTACTAAGCAGTGTCGTCGTTGCCATCGGTCGCAACCGCCCCGCTAAATTTAGCAAGAAATTGAATTGGTTTGTATGTCACGTGACATCAATTGTCACGCTAAATCTAGCAGTGAAACTAATTTTGTTCATGTTTCCTGCTAAATTGAGCGGGGAAACACAGGCCGTTAGCTTACTGGAAGATGCAGAGACGCTACTTTCGTCGTCCCGAATCGTTTTCCTTCGAATGGCTGCGATAGCCGCTGGCGCCTGGAGTGGCCCTACGTCAGCATCTTTCAAAACCGTTCGCGCAGCATCGCTACCTTCCGTTTGCGAGCGCGTGTGCCATCGTGTGTTTAAAGTAGGAAGATGTGCTGTCTGTGGTGTCTTTTTATGTAACTCTTTTCGTAAAAAATTTTGAAATTTAGAAACGCGAACCTAACAGCGTACACAATTTTAAATGTATTGGTAAAAATATATGCACATTTATTTTTCTATGTATTTGTGGTCATTGTGTGCAAAAAAATAGTCGCGCTTATTTTTTCATATAAAATTCGCAACGTGGGTTATACAGCGTAAAACATAGTATCTTCAAACTCGCATCGTTTTGGGTCACTTTCGAGCGGGACAGCTTCTTTGGATGTTCAAAAGCCAAATCAAAACACTCCGACGAAAATGGATTAGGAAACGGGCTCTGAATGTGACCAAACATATGTTCGGGTAAGTGAAATCACCTAGAAGAAATATAGGACTGCTTGAAGACCTTGTTACAACCATATTGACAGCATCATGAAGTCCGTTTACAAAACTAGTGGTACACTTCGGCGTTGATGTTCCCCTTACTGCAGGTCCGGCTGTTCTAACAGAACATGATGAGACGACTTCACCCGGCAAAATGTCCCCATGCCCTGTTGTATAACTAGCTTGGCTACAGTCTGCGTTTTTGTTGGAATGCAGTGTTGCGAGCTGTGTCAGGCGGGGTGGTAGTTCTCTAGGCAAAAGTAATTGGGATGTCAAGTCTGCATGCTCACCTCTTGCAGAATGCAGAAGGGAGTCGTACTAGGTGCCTTGGCCACAGCAAGATCTCCATCCACGAGGTTCTCTGGAAAGGCTTCGTGGAGACCTGCAGTCTCGAGCAGAAGGAAAAGACCGTGTTGGCTCTAGACAGGGCAGAAAGGAAACGATCACGGTTTGTAGCTTTCCAACAGACTGCCGAAATGCGGTGCCTTGAACGACAATGTTCCAAATTGCGTCGAGCAATGCATTCACCCTGGAGTTGGTGCTACACTTACCATAAGTATGGATGTGTTCCGATGGGTGGCACTCTTCGACAACTTAACACGCAAAATGTTCCTTGCATAACAGCTTGGCAGCAGTCTGCATTTTTGTTGGAATGCACTGTTGCAAGTTGTGTCATGAGGGGTAGTTGTTGCCTCGGCAAAACTAATTGGAATCTCAGGTCTCGCATGCTTACATTTGGTAGCACGGTGGGTATTGCAGGGTTGAGGTTGCCCTTGCAGCAGCGGGACCTTGATCCAAACCGGGACCTCCATTGCTCTCCAGTTCCTTTTTGGAGAGGTCTTGTAAATGCTGCACTCAAAGGCGACAAAAAGCTGCCCTTGCTGGCCTTCGCCGCAGCGGTGACGGATTGGCATAACTTGTTGCTTTGCATCACCTCGTGATAAGCTTTTCGACATACTCTGGAATTGAAGCCCATGTACGATGTCATTTCTAATTGCATTGAGTAACGCATTCACCCTGGAGTTGGTGCCACACTTACCATAAGTTGAAGGCGCTTTGATAATCTTCACTGTATAATGACCCTTCCGTTCCTTTAACGGCTTCAGCGCGAAGCATGTCTTGTGCTCTTGTGTTTTGGCCTGGCAGCAATCTGTGTTCTCATTGTAGTAGAAGGTCGCAAGCCTTGTCCCGCGGGATGGGGGTATTCCATTCAAAACAAAGTGTGCAAGTAATCATGGAGTAGCCATGCAACCCGGTATGTATTACCTAATAAGTGGATTATATGATTTTCAGGTAAAGGAATGATACGGACTTTTATTGTAATTTTGCAAAATCGCATAAAATGTTTAAAGTAACTAAGGCTTACTTTAAAGATATAAAATATAACCTTGCAAGCATGCCTGTTTAGAGAACCAGGAAAGATCTGTGGACATCGTTGAGGAGCCGTTTGTCGCCATTGATTTTTTTCAGGTGACTGTAGGCTTGGGAGTCTGGGAGGAGACAAGCTTTAGAAACGACACTTTCAGTAAGGAGAACAAGCACTAACCAGGATCTAGTCTATGGGCGTGATGGGATCTGGCATTGGGTCATGAATTCAATTCAGCATAGCTTCCTTCATGGTCCGAGTGCTCGTTGATGACAGTGGTTCTGTAGGCTAAGTCCAGTGCAGTTTTCTGTGGCCTCCACTCGCTGTGGCTGATCAGTACAAGTGGTTCGTCGTCATCTGAACCCACATTTTCAGTTCTTTGCAGTCAGCTCGTTGTGCTTGCTGCAGCCAGCCTTTTCCTTTACACCTGAAAATCGTAGTTATTTCAGGGAAACATGTAGCACAAGTTTTTCTAGAAGATACAAAGTACACAAATTTGCTATCGGGATGGCTTACTTTTGGAGATATGCCAAATGTCAAAGTAGTGTGTGGTTCCGGGTTCATGCGTCTCTATATGTTTTCATGTGGCAGGGTGAAGACAGCAAAGGCTACAAAGTCAAGAAATTAGATAACAAATAATAAGAGGTAAACATTTTTATAAAACGTTAGATATACCACAATTTTGAAAAGCACAAGACGAAAATAATTATGCGCACATTTCTACAATGTTGGATATGTCCCTTTTATTTAGCAAGGTGATGTCTAATCTCAATGATGCGATGTGATTTTACAATTCGGGAAGTGAATGCTTAGGTGGCAGTCACTCCCCAGGGATCGGATCTGGATACTTTTGCCATACAATTTAGAAGCATAGCTAAATAAATTGAAATTGAGATGCAATGTAGAATGAGGTGCTACAGAACTGCAATGCACCAATATTAACACACGTTTTCTCCTTGAAGAACTCCAGCAGCTTGATGAGGCCCTCTTTCTCCATGTTTACACTGGCCATTGCTCGCTCCAACTATAAAAAAAATGAGACTCAAATACTTTACTTGATGCTTGCGCAACCATGATAGCATATTTCGATATACAAGGAATACATAACGAATCCTGAAAATGCCTTTGCAACTGTTTCAGTTATCCAAAATCTATTGTTTAAAATGAACTGGGGTGCACCTAGCGGCGCAGCGAATTTCGATTTTGGTAGGGTGTTGGAAGAAGCATGTCAACCAAACAGCGATATGCATTACCTGGTTTGGCTTGCATGCTTTGTTATTGGAAGGTAGGTAAACATGTCAAAAGTAATCTTGGCACCTTTTTTAGCTATTTCTATGCAGTCCCAGTTTACGCAGCTCTGCAGCAGTTTGACAAGAATGCAGATTTCTACTAGGTAGTTTTCAACAAGACACCATCACAACACCTGATTCGCTAGGCTTTTTCGCCCACACCTCCAAGACCGGAAGTGCGTCCGAAGCGATAGTGCTGCGCCGTGACATAAGAGACTGGAGTTGGTGTGATATGGCAGTTACTCACCTCTCCTAATTGGATCTGGCCTGAGTGAAGAATCTTGTTAACTTGCTTGACATAAAAAGAGTTCGTCAGGAACTTGGCGGAGAATCCGGGAGAGTGAAATATTCCGTCACCAGCAACATCCACTCCTTGATTTTCAAGCTAGCTGACCTTCTCCTGCTGCCCTTGCAGGAAGATCTGTTGATGACAAACGATTGTTGCTGTAAAAATCTTCAACTGCACCACAAAAGTTCAGTTTCTTTATAGGCAGATTAAAAATGAAATAAAATATTGCCAATTTTACTATCCCATGGTGCCTAGTACACATGTGCATATATTAACCTGACACTGATTTTATGGCATTCGAGCGAGAGTGAGCTACAGCATCCTGAAAAACAAAATAGATTTGTTTATTCAATATCTCAGAGCCATTTTTCCGGCTTCATTTTTGCATTCTGCCCTACACAAATATTTAACCAAGAATTCACAAAAGTGAAAACAATTTTAATCATTGGCTCTATTTGAGATATATCAAAGAAAAATATCCAACGAAGTTTTATCTGAATTTTGCTCACCTTGTCCACAGCAGGCAACAGGAGGGCCCTTGATATTTGTAGACCCGCTTCTCACTCAGCACCTGCACATTCATCTGTTGCAGCATCCGCAGCGTGGGGCAACTTTCACTACGAAAGAGAGTAAGTAGCTGGACAGCAGGATGTTTCCTGCTCCTGTCCGATCATGTCCTAACATGATCCACTGAGCAGATGCTGCGCACAGTGGTGAGTGTAACCGTACAGAGGGTAGGAAAGTACAGGGTGATAAGTGACGACTTGCCGAGCAATGTAACCAAGGCGAGCACCCAAACCATTCTACGCACTAAGTATATGGGGGAGGGGGGCAGTAAGACGGGCTGCTATCTTCTCGCAAATATTCATACACGCCGAAGCACTACAATAGACGGGAAGGTTACGCTAAGAAGGGATGCCCCATTTTCGCAAATTTTCGCCGCGCCTTTTGGGATTCACCAATGCGCCATCGGGAACGTGGGACCCCCTACAATTGTTCCTGCTGCAAACCGGACCAAATTATCTGAGTTACCGGATACTTCCAGAAGGTTCGCCAAAACACCAAAAGTGACATCTTAGATTCGTTGGTCAACTATGTCATGTTAGCCGGGCTTCCCTATTGTATGTAACCCCCACCCCTTCCACGGTCAAAGGCTAAACTTCAAGAGTTACAGGTACATTCACTATTTGTTTTCTAGCATAATCATCTGTTCTGGTTTGTGATAGGCATACCCTGAGGGTGATTTCAGTCTAGCAGGGTCTTGAACACTCAACACAGGTCTTGAAAAGTTCCCTCAGACAGCTCTGAAACACCAGGAATTGTCGCTGTTCTTCAGGTGATGTCTGTGATGCACACTGCTCGTCACTGGAATGGTATCACAGAAAGCATGGTTCATGAATGTTATGTACAGTGGTGATCTAGCCTCTTTAACTACTGGCATACAATATGAAAACTCAACAACTTGTAAAATGGAAATCTCTGCATTTAGCATATACTCAGGTAAGCGTATTTTTCACTAAGGAGTTTCTGGCTTACTGCAAACAACCAAAAGAAAATAAAGATTATATTTAGAGATTTATCTTCATCAGTGCGATGCAAAAGGCCACTACAATGCACAGTCGTCAGAGCTACAGGATACAATTTCGA
>JAZHYW010039259.1:0-11940 GCA_037355805.1 Ixodes ricinus | reverse complement strand
CTGCGCACCTGCCTTAACGGATACAAGAAATAACGCGATTTTAAACACAGTTTGCACGCCAGCCGGACGCTACCTCACAGCCCACTCGGCGGAGCGGACGACATGCAGGGTGAGAGGGGGAGCGCGTTTTTCTCTTTCCCTCTCTGCCATGACCCTAATGGAACGGTCTATAGAGTATGGTCAATCTCCTCCCGTGGCCGTGCCCATGGTCACACAACCTTTGAGAATCCGCCAGATTGAGTGAAAGTTTCCTATTTTGTGATTGGCCGTCCCTCAACGGGGCGGGGCGCCCGTCGGCGCCGGGGACGTAGAACACCGTCGTTCGGCTCATTTCGGCTCCGGCGGCCCGATTTCGGTCCGAAACCGGTCCGAAAACGCTCTCCCCGGCTGGGAACGCCGCCCGGTTTTATCGCCGGGACGGGGTAAAAAACGGCTCTGTGAATGAGGCTTACGATTGCCTCCTGCCGCACCCGCCCGCCGCCGTCGCCATCGTTGGTCGCTGCTCGCTAGGTTACCTTGTTTTTCGCGGGTTGCCCCTGGTTTTCCCTATGAAGCTGATCACGAGGTATGAAAGTCCCTAGGTCCGTACTCTTCGTACTGCTCGCGTGGCTACGCGTGCAGTCGCGCACGCGCCGCAGCTCAGAGAGCGAAGAAACTGGTAGCATAGCTCCCAATATCGATTGGTAGCGCAGGTCACTTCCTCGATTTTTAGTTCGTGCAGCCACCGCCTGGTGCCGTCAGTGTGTGGAAAGGTCGATTTTATTATTTTGTTCCCAGCCAGGCGAGTAGCAAAAGAAAATCTTCACTGATAGTAACGCCTACCATTTTAGTTGCACTTTGCAAGATAAGATACGATCCCCTGTTTTGAAAGAACAAAACTTATACGAATGATGGGGCGACATTTATTTGCAGCAAAGGCACCTAGCCTATGTGAGCGCTTTATACCAAATATTCCATTTATGGAAGGCAAAAATCATTCAAAGAACAGGCTTGTTATCTTTCGCACAGCGTCACCCCACGTTTCTGAAGCAAGAACAGCAAAACCATAAAAAGATAACATTGTTACGACAAGACCGGGCCTCCATATCATCAAGTCGCTCCCGCAGGGCAATGTTTTTATTCCGTAAGCTATCAGCTGCTTGACCGGCGATACCGTGTTTTTGCTGTTTTGTTTCAAAAAGGGTTGTTTTAGTTTCACCGACATGCAACCTTTTTTAATGTCAGTTACTTGTTCTTGCATAACTTACTGATTTTTGTTTATCTGATTTACACTGGTAAGCAGCGTTGACTGTTCCTGTTCAAACTGTAGTGAGCGAGCATTCAAGCTCTGTAAAAGATCATACATTTCGCTAAACTGCTTAGCCTGAACCTCGCTCATGGGACCTGGATTGGCCTCAATATCCCCAAAACAAAGCAAAGAATCTACAATGTTTCTGACAACACTAAAAAAATGCAAATATTGGTGTGGGCAAAACACCACCCGTGCAAATCGATTACCGGATCGATAACAATGATCGCTCTTTCTTGCCACATATCTGATCAAGAAGAAGGTTCATTTAAGCATGGTGACTGAGCTGCTGCCGTCCTTCCAACTGACGTCAAAGCCATGTCCAAGCTTTTTATGCCATCGATGTGCGCCGTAGTCATCCCGATCGGCGTCAGAGAGTAGCCTGTCAACACGTGACTGTGGTTGACGTTGTCACACGAAACAGTCACGGGTATCGGGTAAGATTGTGCGTCAGCACAATTCACGCTACTCGACACGTGCTTGAAATTTCCACGATCTTATCTTCAAACTGTTCATCCGAGGTGGCAGAATTCACCTAAATAAAGATACAAACTAAACAATAATAATCCTTGGAGAAGGGGAACAAGGGAGACAAAGGACAAACGCAAATTTTCAAACGGAGATAGGTGACTGATGAGCGCTGAAAAATCCGCCTGGTCCTGGTATCGAACCAGGGACCTCCCCATTTCCATTGGAGCGCTCTATGAACTAAGCTATCCAGGGGTTAGACGTCAGCAGAGCAAACGGGTTTTATCAGCTGCCACCACTCCAATACCAACATGGGTGAAAGGCCTGCATTTTTAAGGTTGTCTTGTTAAATGCAACTAATGCAAAGGTGCAGGCAGGCTGGACAGAATATACAATAATAATCTCTCGAGAAGGGGAACAAGGGGGACAAAAGACAAACAGAAATGTCTATACACAGCTAGGTGACTAGTGCGCGCTAAAAAATCCGACTGCTCCTGGTATCGTACCAGGGACCTCTGCATTTACCAGTTGGTAGAGCGCTCCAATGGAAATGGAGAGGTTCCTGGTTCGATACCAGTACCAGACGGATTTCTTCAGCGCGCACCAGTCACCTATCTGTGTTTGGAGATTTGTGTTTGTCCTTTGTCCCCTTGTGCCCCTTCTCCAGCGATTAATATTGTTTATTCTGTCCAGCTCGCCTGCACCTTTGCATTAATTGCATTTAACAAAAAAATCACGTCAAGGTTCCCAAAAGGCAGCATCAAAATCTGAACAAAATGAAGACTCGTTTTCTATTATGACCACACAGAACCATTATTTTCCAAATTTCAGGTACTTCTTATAGAATTCATGTAGGAGTATTATATGCTTTATACAGTTCGTTTTTACTTTCCAGTTTGTGTAGAATGTTTGTATGGAGTTTCATGTCTTAGAAGTCACGAATATGTTGTTAGCACACGTCGCACAGAAACATGGATCCACCCTCGATCTCGTACAAATTATAATTTGCAGTCAACGTTATAATTTGCCGTTTCTGTTAAACAAGCGTATCACAAACAACATAAATATAAACACAATAAGCAAAAGAGCCCTTCGTTTGAACTCTCTTATAGCATTGTAGAACTTACATGTATTTTCGTTGTTATTCGTTTTTCTTATTCGTGCCTTGTGGCCTGCTGCTGCTGCCAATGTAATGTAAAGGGATCCCATACCTAGTCAGGCTGTTTTTAACAGTTTTTTAGATTGGCTTTCCCACCAGAGTTTGTGGAAGATAAACTTGATTTGATTTGATTTGAACCTCACAGGTTCGACATCAAGTAAGCGAGATTATCGCTCTTATCTGGCTTTGGTATTAATGTACTCTTTTATCGGTCATTCCTATCAAAGCGGAAGTAATCGCTGAAAAAAGAAGAATTGATATAAATTATTACTTAACATTTTGTTCTTAATTATTTATTAATTTGTTCATTCAACAAAGTTTTAGTAGACCATACGCTGTGGCGAGCGAACACAGCGGTCACGTGCTCAAATCATGCTTCAATGTAACGGCACGAGCTTTCGCTAGCAAAGCGTGGTTCTAGATACAGTCTACTAAAAAGGCTGAAATAGTCTATTTTACTAATATGTATCCTCCTATATTCGTTTCCGACTGCCTTTCAGAGCGGGAACTTACTGAGTTTTAGAACATCGTACCCAAAAGCTTTGAGTACGCAAAAATATAGTGTCCTCAACATTCCGCGTGCGCCATGCCCAAACTGAGTTTTGAATTGCCTTATGGCGTCAACGCTATATCCTTGCATACGCTAGGCTTTAGTGTACGCTGTTCTAAAACTCGCTGATATATCCGCGTGCATGGCCGATAATCGCGCGCGGCTCCAACGCGAAGTCTCGGGGTTCGTACCCCGCATGTCTACTTCTTCGTTTTATCTTTCGCGGCTCTTTTAGAAAGTTATAGTGTAATATTGTAAGGTATTACCTGATCCTGTTCAGAATTTTCTAGACTACGTAAACTGAATAAAAGAAGCTGGGACTGGCGACATTGATGCTGTCACTTTTTTATCGCCGTCTCGCAATGTACAATTACATTTCTGTTTAAATTTGCGCTTAAAAAAAAGATATAAATTCTTGGAAGGTTTTTTGACGCCCAAATACCTCTTTCAGCTCGCGAAGAATGCTTTTCTCTCAGGCACTATCACCCCCTGGTGCACTACAAAAAGGAACGGGGCGATGAAGAACCCTTTCGCAACAAAAATGAGCTTAAAAGAACCCCTTATAAACTTTTTACGAAAAAACTCTCTTTAGGGGGTGCTTAAAATACCTTTTTATGGTGCAAAATATGAACAAGCCGAAGACGCCCTTAAGACCAGATTTTTTTAGAGTGTGTACTCACGAGTAACCCCCATTAAACATATTATTTTCAGTCCCCCATTTAGTTCTCATTTTTATTCATGACAATATCTACGAGTCAGCGCAAAATCAAATGCTCCACACATTTCCTCTACCGCTGGCGTCAGGAAACCCACAGGGAAACAACAGCTACCAAAACTTACTAAAAAGAACGCCAGCGGCTTCCGCACAGTTCATTTTTTTCTTCTCGTTACGGCCCGCAAGCAAAGGTTTCACGCGTGACACTTTCGTCACTCATCCGCTCTCGGTGATTCTGCTCATTCCTCCTGCAGCGATGTGATGCCAAGCGGTCTTGGATGTTCCCGGCTCCAGAGGGTTCATTAAAGCCCGTGCCTATCCGGGGCACAACCTTAGCCAAGCCGGCGCGTCACTGACGGCGCGGCTTGATTAATCTTAACTATAGTGAGCCTACATTTAAGAGAGAGAACAACTCAAAAGATAGAGAGCGTTCACAATTTAATGGTGGACGCCTTTTGCTCAGATTGGTTGCAAGTGTGCATGCGTTGCGTTATTGCAAAGCAAAACAAAAAAAAAGAAAAAAAAAGGAAGCGGAGACGTTTGTTGTTAATTGAGGCTTTCGTTGCCTCGTCGCCGCTTGTATATTGCAAACGCGTCCCCCAAACCGCGTGACCATGTTTCAGTAGTTGGAAACACCCTTAAATCTAGGCACACTAATCCGGAGCCCTTAATTTGTTGAAAGGGCGAGCGCCGAATGCCGGGCATGCAAGATTGGAGAGCGTAAAACGAGGTTGGCGGTACGCATCCATCTTGGATGATAGGGAGCGAAGAGCGAACCTCGCTTTTTCCCCCTAAGTTCTTTACCGTCCTGCTCGGGTCGAAGGGCTAATCTAATACGCGGCCGCGAAACTATTATCACCGACAGTTAAAGGAAAGGCAGGGCGTGGCTTATTGTGTTAACATTTCTTGCTTATGGATTCATCTTTCGAAGTTCTCGTCGAATAATGCAGCAAATCTTATTGGCTACACTCCGTTCCACTTTGCGTCCTACCGCAGTCGATGCCACGATCCGATTCATCCACTCAAGCTGCCCCAAAAGTGCTTCGTTGCAGCGCTCGTTGTTTTTATGGGCTTCCGATTGACAACTAAAACAAGTCACGCAAAAAAATTACACCATCTTCCCGAGGGGAACCATGGGGTGATGCGGAGCATCGCGGATCGTTATTTAACGTGCACCAGGCAGTAGTGATCACACGAACGCGTGCCGGTACGAAACTCATCCAGATCGAAATGGGCGGGGGCGGTGGAGAATCGAACCCAGGAGGTTCCCAGCGCAAGCTTTCGCTCCACGCTCCGAGCTGAGACGCGTTAGCCCACTCGGCCACTTCCTCCCCTGAACGCGCGCAGCGCGCTACCGCTGCTTATATTCACACTTGAAAGAGAGGAGACTAGAGGAGGAGAGTTGCGCATGCGCGCGCGGTGTGAGTAGAAGCGAACGCACGCGAAGTGCACGCAGCTGGTAGAGAGAGAGAGCGGAGAGAGTAACGCGCAGCTGTTAGAGAGAGGGAAGGAGGAGAGTTGCGCATGCGTAGTGTGAGTGCGGACGACGCCGACGCCGACGCCGCGGGACATAGACTCGAGCAAGAGATGCGCCGCATCTAAAAAAGAACAAGAAAACCCGCAGAACTGCTGTACATTTTTTATGCACTAAAAAAAAAAAGTTCTGGTCGTAAATGAATTTCGGGGTCACATTCCTTAGACATCATACAAAAGAGTCTACACACAGATTCGAAATCGAGTCACCGCGAGATCCGTGCTTCGAATGCCGCATGTGCCAATGAGTTCAAGAAGGAAACTTGGCACGCGGCATTCGAACCACGGAAAAGGAGGTGACTCCGACTCGTGTATGCAGACTGTCTTTTGAATTATGTATGAACAGTGTGAACCCCGGATTCAGGGGTTTCTTTGGTTTGTCCACATTTTTTACCATAAAAGGTTATTTTAAGCTCCTCCTAAAAGGTTTCTTCGTGAAAAGCTTATAAGAATTCCTTTTTAGGTCGTTTTATTTTTTTTATGCGTAAGAGTTTTTTAGTTTTCAGTTGCCTTTCTAGTACGCCAGGTGACGATAGTGCTTAAGATGAAACCGTTCTTTACGAGCTGAAAGAGTCCTTTGGGCGTCAAAAATACGTTTCAAGACCGGCTTTTTTTTTTCTTAGAGTGTGCGGTGATTAGCTGATGCACGTAGGCGACGACCGCTGTAACGACTCACTTTTGGTGACTGCTTAATTTTCTTCACGCGAATGTATCGCGCGGGCTGTGTTCGGGAGGAAAAAGAACGTCTCGCGCCCCGGCTGGACGTGCTCCGCATGGGCTCCGCTTCCACCTTGTTATAGCTTTGTACCATCGCAACCAAACCAATCGAATTGATACCAAAGTGTTCCTAACGTCACCAGGACCACATCGGTGCCAACATCTTCGCCCATCGATACCGGGTACGTGAATTACCACCGAATTATGACCGGCCACGCCGGCACTCCTCGCTAAGCCTAACGTCACCTTCGCCTGGCGAGGCGGCCGCCGGCTCGTCGTCAGCATTAAGCGACAGAGGCAGCAACCACCTGCGCACGTGCGGTTCGCTCTCAACGCACCGACATGAGCGCCTCCCAATCAGCCGCCGACGCGGGAACTTCAAACTCTCCGCCGCCGCCTGCCACCAACTCGCCGCCGCAGCAGCTCCCAACATCTCCGGCTAACACCTCCATCGTAATCACGCCAACGCGTGTCGAATGCATGGTTGAAGGGGACGAAATTGATCCCGACATCCTGCGTGAACCTGGATGGAAGACAATCCGCTCCCGCATCGCAGCAACGACCACTACTTCAGCCACCACCACACCCGCTGCTGACCCCACCAAGCCCCAACAAAAACGCCGACAACATCGCAAGAAACCTACCACCCCGCCAGAAGACCCACTCCCCCTGATGACTTCAAGGTTGTCATTCGTCCTCAGGGCGGTCTGGACCTCAGCAAAACTAATGCAGCCCAGCTAGCCGACTGCATCTTCCACCAAACCAAGATAACAGACTTCGCTCAAGACCAAGTACGAATAAACACCCGTTCAAACTTCATCGTAGTAAGTACCCCCGATGAACGCAGAGCCCAACAGTACATGAACCTCAATGCAATCACCTGGAACGCTACCCACTACCCCGTCCAAAGCCACATACCCCCACCCAGCACCACCACGTCAGGAGCAATATTCCAGATCCCAGCTGAAGACTCCGAACCACTAATCATGGAAAGCCTTACGCGTCATAACCCCACCATAACAGTCCTCGACGCCCGTCGCATCAAAGACACGGGCATCGTGCAAGTCCTCTTTTTGGGGCCGCATGTACCCTTCTGGGTGCGGTACCGTGCGGTTATCCTTCGCTGCTACCCCTACAAGCGGAAAACCGAAGCATGCATGGCCTGTTGGTCGGCTGGCCACAGGCGAGACGTCTGCCCAAAACCCTCACCGAAACCTCACTGTACTATTTGTGGTACACTGGGCCCCACACCAAATCACCCCTGCCAGCCTCACTGCATCCTCTGTGGACAAGATCACCTGACAGGTGCAGCGGGATGCCCTAAACGCTTCCAGCCTCGCCGCACCGTACCGAAAATCCTACCTAACATACCACCCACCACCCCCGGGACCGGACCTGACCGCACGACCACGACCTTCACCACACCCGGGCTCACGTACAGCCAAGCCGCTCAGGGCCAGGTACGCGCAGCTCTGCTCCCAACTCCCCCAATTCCCCCACCCCCACCCCCGCCCTCCACATGGCAGGACGAAATGCGCCAAATGCGCCAGGAAATGCAGCAATTGCGTAACACTATCACCCTCCTTCGCGCAGACAATGAACGCCTACAAGCGGAAAACCGTCTCCTTAAACAGCAACTCCAAACCACCCACAACCCTCCAGCCCCGACACCCGATCAGCTAACCGCCTCCCCCCGAGTAAGAAACGAGCACTGCCCCCCAATACTGACCCTCACCCCACATCCTCAGGCAACGCAGAAATAGCCACCCTACGCGCCGAAATAGAAACGGCTTTCGATAACCACCGCCAACACACCTCTGCCCAAATCAGTGCAATCCAGGAATCGGTACACTCCCTACATCAAGAGGTCCTACAATGGATGCACCTTGCCGCCCCAACTACCACACCCCTACCTATAACCCCCGAAAATGACCCGGACCTCTAACCTACAATACATCTGGCAATGGAACTGCCGCGGCTTTCGAGCTAAAAGAGCCAACCTCCAAGCACACATTGCATCCTTACCCAACCCCCCATCCTCATAGCACTACAGGAAACATACCACTCACCCAAGCTCAAAGACTATGCATCTCACTCCCCATTGGATTTCCCCAGATAGCCACCCTTGTACATCGGAATATTGCCACCCAGCACCAAACATTCACCTCACCGATCCCACACATACTCACCACACTCCACCTTCCCAAATCCCCTGTCACACGCCTGCACGTTCTTAATATCTATAGCCCCCCTAAATCCAAACACATATCCTTCAAATACATCTTCCAGCAGGCACTTTCTCTCACTAAACGCGACCCTCTCCTAATTATAGGTGACTTCAACGCGCCTAACATAGAGTGGGGCTACTCTTATACCACTCGCAAAGGCCGCCTACTCTCTGAACTTACCCACTCCCTGCACCTCACCCTCCACACCGACCCTTCCTCCCCCACACGCATTGGCAACAGTGCCCAGCGCGATACCACTCCCGACCTCACCTTAAGCACCGGACGACTCACCCTTCACACCTCTACAACACCACACACACTTGGCAGCGATCACTACATCATCAGCACGTGTCTTACCCTCAAAGGCATCTCCACAACCCCCCACTTCCACCACCAACACACACAGATTGGGATCTTTTCCGTACCGAATGTCCACTCCCACCCACCACCACCTGTGACTCCGACCTAGAACAATGGACGACCCAACTTCTCTCAGCTAAACAGATTGCAACCAAAACTATCGACCCTCCTCCCCCAGCGGATTATGTAGATACCCACCTCCGTAACCTCTGGGAGGCCTACACCAGCCTAGAGCAGCGTTGGCGAAAACATAAACACCGACGCAAACTTCGCCTCAAGCTACAAACCCTCCGCACTAAGATCGAAACGCACGCACTCACATTAGCCAGGGACAACTGGAACAACACTTGCGACGAAATGCGAGGCCAGCTCTCCACTAAGAAGGTTTGGCACATCCTCCGTGCCCTACTCGACCCGCGCACTACTAAGACCCAATCTCGCCACCAAACCACACAAATTATAGCGGACACTCAACTCTCACCCACCGCCCTATGCGACACCCTCCGCTCCATATACATCCCACCTCCCTCATCACACCCTGTTGGTCCTCCACAATACACTGGCAATCCCAACCCACAGCTCGACGCCCCCATCACCTTTGCAGAACTAGAAGCGGCGGTGCAAGCCCTCAAACGCAACACCACACCAGGACATGACAACATCACAAACACCCTCTTACGTCACCTCAATGAGGAGGTCCTAGAACACCTTGTAGAACTCTTCAACCAGCATTGGCTTAACCACACCCTTCCCTCCACCTGGAAACACTCCAACATCACCCTCATCCCCAAACCTGGAAAAAAACCCTCCATACACAACCTTCGCCCCATCTCCCTTACCTCCTGTCTTGGCAAACTTCTCGAACACGTCCTGCAGAATCGCGTCAATGCGCACCTTGAACACACACAAACCTACCCACCCAACATGATCGGCTTTCGACCCAACTTATCCACGCAAGACGCCCTTATACAGTATCACCATGACTTCCACCAACACCCCCCGCAACGAGATCACACCTCTATACTCTCACTGGACCTCCAAAAAGCATTCGACAATATCTCACACCATAGCATCCTTCAGGCAATCTCATCCCAAAACCTAGGCCTACACTTCTACCACTATATCTATAACTTTCTCGCACAACGTACCGCTACCATCCGTTTGGGCCATGTCCAGTCTGATCCTTTCCACATGCCAGACCGCGGAACGCCACAAGGAGCGGTCCTCTCGCCCATGCTCTTTAACCTCACCCTAATCCCACTTGCCCGCACTCTCCTCACAATCCCCACGCTACGCAGCACGCTGTACGCAGATGACATTGCCCTTTGGGTCCACTCTGGCTCCGACCAACACATTGAAGCAACACTTCAACACGGCCTAAACCAAGTCTTACATCACATCGAACCTTTGGAGCTCCAATGCTCCCCACACAAATCCGCTCTCCTCACCTTTACGCCCCCTCGCCACAAACCCCCCCAAAACCCCCCCATCCAACTTTTTATACACTCTGACCCAATACCACACTCACAACAAATTCGACTTTTAGGTCTCACCCTCACACACAACAGATCACCCGCACCCACCCTCAAATACGTAAAGAAATATGTTACCCAAACCACGCACCTCATTAGAAGGATCGCCACTAAACACCACGGCATCAAGGAACAGGACCGCCTCCGACTCGTCCACAGTTTTCTACTCAACCGTATCCTATACCACCTACCCTACCTTAACCTTACACCCACCCAACTCGACTCCCTTGATGCGCTCCTCAGGAAGACATATAGACATGCACTCCTACTCCCCCCTCACGCCCCAACGCACCGCCTGCTCGACCTCGGCATACACAACACAATACGCGAACACCTAGACGCCCACCACATGTCCCAACTCACCCGCCTCGCATCCTCGCCCACAGGGCACTACATTCTTAACACTATAAACATACTCCCCCCACCGTCCCAATCCCCCCCTCCCCATTCCACCGCACATACGTAACCGCATCCGAGTCCACCCAATCCCTCGCCACATGCACCCAACTTTCCATAAAGCCCGGCGGCTAGCACGAGCCAACATCCACGCCAAACTATACCCACCATCACCATGCACACTATACACTGATGCCACACCCTACCCTCACAACCCTGCACACTGTGTAACTGTTCTGGGCCAACATCCACCACCAAACGTCACGGCGGCCACCATCCTCACTACGAACACAACCACGGCGGAGGAGGCGGCCATTGCCCTTGCGCTCGCCCAGAGCCCCACCCCCAATTCGTCCTATCTGACTCTCAGCAGGCCATCCGCAACTTTATTCGCGGCAATATCTCCCCCATGGCCTTCCAAATTCTCACCAACAACCCTCCATCCGACACCGTGACCCTGCTGTGGACACCAGCCCACACAGGCGTAGGCGCTAATGAGATGGTGCACGATCGTGCTCGCGAACTTATTGACCGAGCCGCCATTTCAACTACGCCTACACGCGATGCCCCTGCAGGCAAGCCTACCTCCCTCCTGCAATACAGGGATATTACCCTGCACTACCGCCTCCTCCGCCGCCAATACCCACCCCCGCACCCACACCTCTCCCAAGAGGCAGCACACATGCTGCGCCTCCTACAAACACACACTTTCCCCCACCGAACACAACTAATACACACTCACCCACACCTCTTTACCACCCCCGCCTGTCCTGCCTGCGGGGCACTCGACACTCACTACCATTCCCTTTGCGAATGCCCCGCAGACCCGTACCCCCTCTTCCCTCCCCTCACCTCTGGGAGCAGATGTTGCGCGACCCGGAGGAGTCAAGCCAAGTCCTGACCACCTCCCGGGCCCTGGCGGTCGCGGCGGCCCTCTGGGCCTCCACCACCCCCAATACCTGATCCCGGAAGAATAATAAAGTTTCCTCCTCCT
>JAZHYW010039257.1:0-11378 GCA_037355805.1 Ixodes ricinus | reverse complement strand
AGCTCGCTGCATGCGTTTGAAGTGGGGAACTGTGAGGGTCGAGGGTTAAGAACCGGCCAATTCGCTCTGTCGTCTGCTCTTTTGGTCCGGCGTGTGGATGCTCATTGCAGCCGGGCGGCCCTGGAGCCGCGCATCACGTGATGAATCGGACCGCGGCCCGGTCCGTCGTGTGGATCCCCTAAAGGTGTATCCACACGACGGACCGGGCCGCGGACCGATTGATCACGTGATGCGCGGCCTCGCGGGCCGCCCGGCTGCAATGAGCATCCACACGGCGGACCAAAAGAGCAGACGACAGAGCGAACGGGCCGGTCTAACCCTCGACCTCACAGCTCCACCAAACGCATGCAGCGAGCTGCTTTGAGGCTATTTGTGAGGAGCCAAGATGAGGTTGAACGAAAGAGACGTTTGGCCGCGGTGGCCCTGGCGTTGACTATTGAGGACGAGGAGGACTTAAGTGAACCGAAAAGGGCATGCTGGATGAAGCCCTGGATGTGCAGGAAAGATCTTGGTCTGCATAGTCAACTCTTTTCGTCGCACAACAAAAGGTTCGTCTTCTTCGTCTTCAACAGTTGGCGGTCAACAGCCAGCTTGTTGCCAGACTTAGCGCTTCAATTATACTAAAAACGCCGCGGTCCGCCGCCAAGGTCCGGGCGAGAAAAGTCGCTTGGCATTTCTCAGAAGCGCGGGCCGCGGACCGCCGGCGGACCTCGAAAACCGGTGACGTAAGATCACGTGATGCGCGGCCCGCGGACCAAAGCAGCAATTTGGTCCGTCGTGTGGATACACCTTAAGGTGTATCCACACGACGGACCGGGCCGCGGACCGATTGATCACGTGATGCGCGGCCCGCGGGCCGCCCGGCTGCAATGAGCATCCACACGGCGGACCAAAAGAGCAGACGACAGAGCGAACGGGCCGGTCTAACCTCGACCTCACAGCTCCACCAAACGCATGCAGCGAGCTGCTTTGAGGCTATTTGTAAGGAGCCAAGATGGAGGTTGAACGAAAGAGACGTTTGGCCGCGGTGGCCCTGGCGTTGACTATTGAGGACGAGGAGGACTTAAGTGAACCGAAAAGGGCATGCTGGATGAAGCCCTGGATGTGCAGGAAAGATCTTGGTCTGCATAGTCAACTCTTTTCGTCGCACAACAAAAGGTTCGTCTTCTTCGTCTTCAACAGTTGGCGGTCAACAGCCAGCTTGTTGCCAGACTTAGCGCTTCAATTATACTAAAAACGCCGCGGTCCGCCGCCAAGGTCCGGGCGAGAAAAGTCGCTTGGCATTTCTCAGAAGCGCGGGCCGCGGACCGCCGGCGGACCTCGAAAACCGGTGACGTAAGATCACGTGATGCGCGGCCCGCGGACCAAACCAGCAATTTGGTCCGTCGTGTGAATACACCCTTAGGGGCTAGCGCATGTCCGTATGTCCATCCGCCGTCCGGCATCGGTGCTCGTGCTCCTGCTCATGAGCTCACGTGCTCACGAGCACGTGAGCACATCCTCACGTGCTCATGTAGGGCAAAAAAAAAAAATAAAAAGAGAAAGAAAAATTGATGACAAAAATTACGAGCACGTGAGCTCACGTGCTCGTGTAGGGCAAAAAAGAAAAAGATGAAAAAAAAAATAAAGAAAAATATGAAAATATGATGAAAAAAATATGTTTAAATCTGTTTGCGCAGCGGCAGCACTGAGTAGGGGACTCTTAGATGTTGTAGTAACTCAAGAGCTGGGGATGTCATGGATGAAACGTTGCATGTAGCCGCTCAACGTCTATACAGGAGAGGCGCTGCGGTCAAATGCGTATATAATCACGTTAAACTTTGCATGCATTGGCTCAACGTTTATAGACGAGAGGGCGCTGCGGTCAAATGCTCAAACGCATATATAACCATGTTTCATACCACACATTCTCTTTCTGACATGGATGAAAATGAACGAAAGGCTCGGCATGCTGCGGCTCAGCGTCTACGCAGACAAGCACCACCAAAGCTTCACCCCAATCAACATCATTCACCACGTGGAGATATGGGCAATTTTTTTCTTCTTCGGTGAGCGAGAACGTTCTGTAGATGCTCTGTGCTTCCGGACCGATTACCGTCATAAAGTTTGCGACCTGGACCTCCGCCGTCTTCTTGTGCAGCTGAACTGCCACTGCATACCATTCGTACGCTCGGAGCCAGTCGTCCCACGTATCCGGCGACTGCGATGAAACCTCCAGAGGCTTCGGTGGTCGAAGTCCGTTGTCTGCCGTCTTGAATTGCCGGTGTCGGCTTCAGCAGGTTGCCTCACGTTCGCTCGATGGGCTCTACTTGAGTCCCGGCACTCCTTCTGTCACGTCTGCGGCGACTTTTGACACCATGTAACGACCAAGGTGTCGTACAGATCAGTTTAATTAAGCAAAGGAAAGGTTACATGATTGGACGCCTCTCGAACATCGGGCTGGCGCGTGAATCATCGTTGATGCATCTCGCGATGCGGATGCTCTTATCACACCCTGGGAATTAGCCGCTACCCACCTCGGATGCGCCACTAATGTGGGCCACTCAATAATTACTGCGACCCAATCAGGTGCGCCTGATCAGCTCTTCAAAGAAGTCACACGTTAGAGAAGATGAGAAGAACAAGCTTTCTGCTAACTCTCAGTGATTTTTTTTTACGTAACGTCCTCCTCTTCTTTTTAGAGCGCAGCTCTTAGGCGCCCGTTTCCGGCTTGAGCGGCGTCGCCGTCGGCGTCGGCGTATGACCGCGCGGTGCATGTTGAAACATGCACCGCGCAGCCCCCGGTGCATGTTGGGACATGCACAGCGCGAGCAACCCCCCCCCCCGTACGATAATGAAGGCTGAAGGGAGGAGGAAGAGGAGAGGTATACCCTCCCCTCAGTACCCTTCCCTCCTCCTCCTCCTCAAGAGCTGCACTCCAATTCGGCGTTACAGGAAGTTGTGAAGCGGCTTTCATTTTTTATGTTATTTCTCAGTTACTCTAACGTAACTATCTCTTCCTACCAAGGCGATTTCAATATGAGTTTTTCATGCCGAAAAGAAATACGAGAGAGAAACGCTACCTCTTTCTTTTCTTCTGTGCGAGATATTAAAACGACAGCTGTGAGCTAATGCTTGTTTTTGTAGAACCCGGAACCAGCCTGCCTGTTTCAATCTGGATGAGCATTGTACCGGCGTGCGGTCATGTATCACTACCGCGTTGTGCACGTTAAAGACCCCAGGCTAGCAGTCGTACTGCACTGGCTAAATTGCTTATCTACAGTGGGTAACAATGTCGCCATGTTCTGGCGGACTAAACTGCTGTATAAACAACTGACGACTAATTTGTTTCTTTTCCGTCAGTGTGTTTTTGGCCTTCGCGGTATTTATTTCTGGTATGATCTCGCCGCCGGGAAATAGGCCATTGCTGTCTTACCCAAGCATCAAGGAGAGATGCAGGGATTGGTGTTCCACGTGCCACACGCGCACGCCTTTCCTGTATAAAAGATTCGAAGTAAATATCCAAAAGAAAGCATTGACGAACGTGCCTGCAAGATGCCATTTGTTTTAGGTTTTTGCTTTGGAAGAGTTACTACTGCTGAGGCCCGCACGTGCGGCGCGTGGAACACCAATCCCTGCATTCTCCTTGATGCTTGGGTAAGACAGCAATATGGTCTAATAGACCATTTGCTATATTACCCAAGTATCAAGGAGAATGCAGGGATTGGTGTGCCACGTGTTACACGCGCACGCCTTCCCCGTATAAAGACTCGAAGTAAATAACCGAAATAAAGCGTTGACGAACGCGCGTGCAAGATGCCATTTGTTTTATGTATTTGCTTTGAAAATTTACTACTGCTGACGGCCAGCGCGTGCGGCGCGTGGAACACCAATCCCTGCATTCTCGCTGACGCTTGGGTAACACAGCAATGCGGAGGGCAAGTTCGTCTGCTTCTTGCGCAGGGGGTAGCGGTGACGTCAGAATGCCGAGCCCTGATTGGCTGATCGCGGTCCCCTATCTGAGCGTCGTCTGCTCCTTTGCAACGTCGTCTGCTCGCAACGTCGTCTGCGTCTGTCTTACCTTTCCTGCGACTTTCGAAAGTGCAGAGGCCAGATTCACGAAACGATCTTACGCCAAAAATATGCGTAAGACAAAACTTAAAAACAAATTCGTATTCACGAAACGAAATTTTCGTAAGTTTTGCGCAGGTTACGACGAAATCCTACGACAGCTCCGAAGCTACGCACTTCTTACGATCAAATCAGCATGGCCGATAGCGTCGCGGTCGCGACGACCAACGGACGTTTATTTTTCTACGTGCGCTTCTCACGCGTCCCGACTTCAAGCAGCAAGAAAAAAGTAAAAAGTACTTGAACCAGACCACGACGAACAAGAACGCTGGATCCACAAACACCCGGGAAAAGCTCCAACGGCCACGATTCCACCGACACCGACCAAGCGAACTCGGCAGATAGGCCTAGCAGCCACACAGACTCGGCGACCGTCTGCCCACGACCGGCTGGCGTGCTGAATGGAATATGCCCGCGCGACCCTTGTGAACCCTTCCCGTATTATACTGTGATCACTGACCTCAATTTTAGATTAAGAGGTCAATCTCTTCCTCTTGTCATCTCCTTGTTTTCCGAGGCAACGGTGACTCTCGCCGGTGAAAAAGCGGTGAATCTCCGACAGACGCAGGAAAGGTAAAGCAGCCATCGCTTTGACTAGCAGACGTAAAGCAGACGACGTTAACTGCGCCAACCCGCCGACGCCGTTAAAGAATGAGCTAGGAGTCTTGCCGCACACGAAAGGAGGGAAAAAGTATTTGGGAGGGAACTTGCGGACACTAACACGCTCACTCTCGGTTCTTAGCAAACAAACCTCGGCGTCTCGGGACACCTCGCCAGTGAGTCGTTTGACTTCCTCCTTGATGCGCGTCTGCTAGTTGTTCGACAAAAACAACGTACCGCTCGAGTTATTTCGTCTGCCCTCTCTGAAAGGCGAAGTCGAGCTCGCTCGTAAAGACCTGCACTTCCGAAAGTCGCAGGAAAGGTAAGACAGACGCAGACGACGTTGCGAGCAGACGACGTTGCAAAGGAGCAGACGACGCTCAGATAGGGGACCGCGATCAGCCAATCAGGGCTCGGCGTTCTGACGTCACCGCTACTTCCTTTCTCATGCGCAGAAGACGAAAATGAGCCCACTTGCGAGGCGTATGGGTTTATTGCTCATCTACAGCTGGGAGACTCGTGCTCGTTGAGGCAGGCCAAGTTCTAGGCTGTATAAACATACACACAACCCAATTCTTTATCTCGCCGCCGTAACAGCCCCCACCCGAGTGAGCCAATAAGCCCGCGGCGCGGAGTGCAAGCAGCGAGCGCATGCGCGAGAACTTCTGGCACAACCCGCTTAGCAGGGAGGGGCCGCCATTTTCATTCATTCACCCCGTGGAATGCATGGGATCAACATCCAAATTTCACTTCTTTCCTTTTATTTTGCTGGCTCTGGCAAGAAAAATATACAGCGTTATTTCTAGGTGGGTTAAAAAGCTAACGAATGATGTGTTCTCGACTTTTGGCAGCAAGCTTTCATTCAGGCGAAAAACAAGTCGGCCCGTAGCAGATGAGGGGTAGCTCCCATCATAAGCGGCAAATACGGGGGGGGGAAGGCAGCGGGGCTCCTGTCTCCCCCCCCCCCCGGGAGCAAACTCTAGCCCCCCCCCCCCCTCCCCCTCTTCTGCCTTTGTTTTCGCGCTGTCTCGGGATGCCCGCTTTCGTGCGCAATAGTTCATAGAATAGGCACTGGCTATGAACATTGAGCACAGGCGGACTTGCATGTTGCCGGCCTGAGGCAGCCAGTGAAGTTGCAGGAATACGAAAAGACGGGAAGGGACTCAGAAACTATGGAGTAATGGAGTTACGGGATAAAGGACCAAGCGATTATTAAATGGTAACCGGAATCGCGCGCAGACGGGCGCGCCAATATAGTAGCCCCTAGACGAAGGACCAATTGACATTCTTGAATCGTAAGCACAAACTGTGCCTCCAAGAGCCTCGCCCATTTTCTTCTCGGGTAAAAACACGCCGGCTATCCTTTTGGCTAAAGTTCTCCTGACGCCGGCAATAAGAGTAAAGGCGAATGGCATTTCTAAAGGCCGTGTCCAGAAGCAAAAAGCTGCCTGTAAAAGAACCGATTACATTCGGCTGGCGCCGCGCAGAAACAGCTGAAGCCACCGGACAACGAGGGGCGTTTTCGTTCAGGCGAGCCGAAGATTATAGAAACGACGCTCGAGGAATGGAACAACAGTCACACCAGGCGACGCAGCTAAGCCGAACGCGTTTGGGGCAGGAATTAGGGTGCACCAGAGTCCAAGGGGTTTTCGTTTCTTCTTGTGGCGGTCTCCCGGCTGGTTTAGTGAATGAGCAGCGCCATTCAGCTTGAAGCACTGGTGGCTGCTCGTTATAAGGCGAGGCTCAAGAGTAAAGTTCGACTAGAAAGACGAGCTGGTCGTTCAAAACTGATTAGGTTAAAGAAACCGCGCACCTTTCTCGACTACACTACCAGCTCACATTGGCAAACGAATGTATACAAGCACTGCTTTGACAACAGCTTGAAGCGTTTACAACAAAGAGGTGGAATGTTAGCCCAGAAAACGGAGACATTGCTTCGGTGTCTCTAAACGAGTCATCATTATAGGCCCCAAATCAAGGGTGCCGGAAAAAAACCCTGATACCCATCTTCGATTGATCAGTAATATTTTAGAAAAGGAAAAACCTGCGATGAGGTACCGTGCAGTAAGGGCAGCTGTCAACGCTATGAGCTCGCGCTTCCAGCATTCGCTGCGTTACAACATAAGATGAAACCGAGTATAGCGGCTGGAACAAAAAACAGCAGAGTCAGGTTTACTCGCCAACCTTCTCGAACGAATCGAATGTTCACAGCAACATTAGAGAGCCGTGAAAGTAGGTTTTGAAACAAGTGTTTAAAATCATTAATACTCAGTTCACCCATAAGGGGGATTCATCCGCTCGCCACTCAATGGGCAAACTTCGCTACACAAGCGTGCATTTTAGGAATGCACCAAAGTGTTGATTATTTTTTAGGTTTATTATGACGGTTTAATGAAAGTTGTACAATGGCTTCAATATTTCACTAAGAGGGTATTAAAATAAAATCTATAAATATGATTATTTTGAATAAATTCAGCGAAGTTTGAGGCAATTTTGAAAATGAAATTACTTAAAAGACGAAAGTGGTAAAACGAGTGGCAGTACGTACTAGGGGTTCCTCCTATCTAAAATTTAATATTCTTATAGAAAGCCTAAATTTCATGATATTTGCGTTATTGTGTTTTATAAACTTGGCCGTTTTCGCTAGGTATATTTTCAATGGGTTCAACCAGATGGTGACACCAGTACCAAATGCATTTGTTGTTGTTGTTGCTGTTTTCATGAGCTTGCACGGTACACTGACTCGCGGCACGAGTCCTTTGCCTAACAGCGCCGATACCAGTTGTTTTGCCGGTGAATGGTCTGTGTGATATTTCCGTCTTCTGCACCACACAAAAATAGGACCAACGATAGGAGACGCATCTATGGAGTATGTTGTTGTAAGCGCTTTATTGACCATAGTACAGGGTAAAGGGAATAGAGGAGTGCGTCGAGTAGCTCTTGGCTTGGACGCTGGTACATTGGGCGAGAAGGGAAGGGATGAAACACTTAAGAGGTTGTGGGGAAGGGGATACTTTTAAACAAAAAAATTAGCAGTAGACGTCGATGCCCGCCTCGAAGATGAACTTAAGAAGCGAGTTTAGTGTCGTTTTTCTTGATTTGTCACAGGGACCTGGTGGGTGAGTCCACCCCTCTAGTGCGATGATTTCCGTCGGTTTGTGTTTTCTTCTACATGCCTCTAGTCCGGGACAGTCCCAGATGAGGTGTGTTTGGTCGGCCTTCTTCGTGTTGTCGTTGCAGAAATTGCATCGGCCTTGGTTTGAAGAGGATGGTGATCGGGACCATGAGGCTATTCGCGCTGGCGTACATGTTGTGTTTGTTTGTATTCTCGTTAGAATAATTCTTTCTCTTCGGCCGAAACCTCGAGGAATTGTTCCCGGTGCATCTGGGAGGAGCTCTCTGAGTTTCTCCCTACACTCGAGCTTGACAAGTTGCCGCTCTTCTTCCGGGTCATAATCAGTCTCCATTTCTCTGGCACGATCTGCCTCTATCGGAGGCCGTGCGTAGTCATGGTTTGTTAAATGTGGAATCTCACGTCTGGACTCGCGGAGGAGAGACAGAAGAGACGCGCGAGCCAGTGCGTGAGCATTCTCGTTGCCCTCGATTCCCATGTGTGCGGGAACCCAGGATATCTTTGTATTGGTGCCCAGCTGTCGAAGTTCACCGATCAATTTCTTGATCAGCTTCACCTTTCTGCTGGCGCTGGATCTTTTTCCGCATTCCGAAATAGCTTCGGCTGAATCCACGAAGATGCGGATATCTTGTGGCGTTGCTGCTTCTGATTTCCGTAGGTCCCTGACAGTTTCGAGTGCTAGGGAAATTGCGGAGAGTTCCCCACCCTTGACAGTTGTCCCCTTGGGAAGGAGTTTGGATTGCGTCTTGCAGAGTCTAGGTATGACTACTGCAGCACATGTCACATTAGCACCGGCATCATGCGCCGCGTCCGTGTATATTGCCAGGATCTTCGAGGGGTCTTCCCAGCATTGGACCATCTTATGATGGGCCTTTGCTAGCCTTTCTCTTCTTGCCTGGTTCTGCGGGTTCGCGTTCGCTTGCGTTGTTGGTCTTCCGTCCGTGATGTCGAGATGCGATATCCACGGCGGATTCTCTCTTGGTAGTGAAGGCAAGGTGTACGCCATGTATGCCATGTTTGTTTCTCCTAGTATGCCTCTCCCGGCAGCTGTGTGTTTCAGCCGCTCCATGTGTGCCTTCTCTCTTGTCTCCACCGTTTCCCGCATGGAGTTGAGTTGGGCGTATTGCCGTAACTTGTTCAGGGGAGTGAATCGCGGCAGACCCGTGATCACCCTCATGGCATGATTGTTTAAAGTCTCTAGCTTGGACCACTGGCGTTTTGTCAGTTTGAAGTGTTGTGCGCCGTAACACACCCTTGAAACGAATAGTGCCTTGACCATTCGTCGCGCTACCTCTTCCGATGCTCCACCTTGTATTGAGCAGATTCGTCTGATGATTCCCAGCACCGCGTGGCACCGTTTCTGTGTTGCATTGATCCATTCCTCTGCGCCGCCGGTGTCCTCAAATGTGACTCCGAGGATTTTGATGGTCTCTGAGGGTTGGATACGTTTCCCATCTAGCGACAGAACGATCTTATTCTTGACGTCCGCTATTCTTTGTTTTCTTGAGGCCACCACCATGTACGTGGTCTTTTCTGAGGACGCTCTAAGACCAACCTCGTTGAGATGGGAATCGACAGCATCGAGTCCGCTCTGTAAGGTGGATTGCTGCGTCGTTAGGTCTCCGTGGGTAGTCCAGATCGTCACGTCATCTGCGTACACTGTGAACTTCAGGTTGGGGATCTTGTGAAGTAGCTTCGGTCAATTGGCCATAGCTATGTTCAAAGAGGAGGGGTGAGATTCCTCCGACAGAAGCGTCGCAAGGATGCTTCGTAGGTGACGGTGTTTTTCTGAGACTATTGTGGCTCTGACCATTGTCCTCGCTTTCCACAAGGTTTGTGTCCAGGTCCACGTTCGTCTTCCGTTTTCTTGTTCCCCCCTGCAGGGTTTCATCGCTACTTTGTCCGCAGTCAATTTTAATTATCTCACGTGCTGCGTCGGCATCGCATACTATCTGGTTAGGCTTACCTTCCCCTTTGGGAGGAACCTTGTCCATCAAGCTGGGCGATGTCGTCGAGCGTCGGGAGGCGTAATGCTTGCTGAAATTGCCGACCAGGCCGTAAACTCTCTGGTTCTTGGCCCCCTTCCAGACCGGCAGATAGAGATTTTGCAAACTTATCGGGAAAATATGTAGAGCTTGAAAAAGAACGTCTATATACAGGCGCACTTCTTCTTCCTCCTCTATGGAGTAGTGATGCCATGGCGACGCAACCTGTCTCGCTGGCGCGACATCGAGCTTTTATTTTCAATTTTAGAGTGACCGCGGCCGATGCATGACCTATGCAGCCAATCTAGCGGTAAGAACGTGGCACTACAACCTTGCACTCTGCGTGTCCCTAAACACTGTTTTATCCTGGGAAAAGTGGCGTAATTCATTGTTGTGAAAATGCTCGAGACACGTGCCGCGCGCCCCCTCAGGGAAAAACATGGCGTTCTGAAATCTAGCTCAATGCTGCGCATTGCAGCCATGATATTCCCAACGGCTGCACGTTGCAGGTGCCTCTGGCATCGACGCATTTTGCACCACTTTTAAATCATGAAGTAGTGGTCACATCCCTTCTGGGTGTGACCACTAGGTCACACCCAGAAGCGCACAGGCCCTCAGTAGAACCCCCTTGGTGTTTTTGTATGCCTTGCAAGCGGTATCAAATCATCAAGTACGCCAATGCAGGAGCATGTGCCTCGTGCGACACTTGGAAGGAAATGGCGGCGCAGCACTCTAATGAGGGGCTCTGGAGCGGACCCTACTTTGGCGCGGCTCTCGCTCGTGTTTTCGTGGCACGCCTCTTTCGCGTTCGCTAATAGTGGTGGTCGGTTCTTCTTAATAAAGGTTGAGCGTGATTTTTAGCCAGGGACTTTAGCTTACCGCGCTGGCTTGGCTTCCCCGGCTTCTATCGGCCGCTTCACATCTCGGCCATTTAATAACCCATCTTATGTTTGCCAAAAAAAAAAAAATGCTGTGCCGGTGGCGTATTTTAACGTAAGAGCTTGGGCCATATTACCTAGACAGATAGTTACTTAACTATCTGTCTAGAAATGCTCTGTTTTTTCACATTCGGTATTTGCGTGAACCAAAACGGGAGTTCTTGAGGAGCCCGTGACAACCGTGAATGTTGTCACGGGATCATGAATGAGGTCACGTGACAACCGTGAAGAACCGCTACATATGGCTTGCACGTCACGTCCTTATACCATGCCGGTTTGCATTCTACTTCAGATTAGAAATAAAAAAGCGATAGTGCCCAGTTTACGCTGGAAAATATACCAAGGCCATCACGATGGCAGCTGGCGTGACGTTCGTGCAGGCAATGAATTCACTGCACTCGTTCCTTCGGCCTCGCTGGCATTTATGGTGACATAGAGCCTTGATATATAACCGCTTTAGACACGCGCCAGATTACAGATGCAAAGGCTTACTTTCTCGTCTTACTGAGATACCAAGCCACTGAAACAGGCGCTGACGAGCCTCTTCACAAAGGCCAATGCTGGGAAGAAGGACACAGTGGAATATAAAATAGCAATAACCTGACCTGCAGT
>JAZHYW010039256.1:0-31205 GCA_037355805.1 Ixodes ricinus | reverse complement strand
TAAGGAAGTCGCACTTTGAATCATGACGATCAGCAGTTGGGTCTGCTCTGCACAAGCACCCAAAATGGCGGCGCCCACGGTAATGTCGAGGAACGGAGTGCCGATACTCTAAGCACAGCTCAGTTTGTGGCTCTAGGCGAAAATATCGGTACGGAAACCTCCCAATATGGTGGAAATTCGATAATTGACCATGGGTATACACTAGATGGCGCTTTTCTTTTTTTATATGGCCTGTAAGTCGCGCAGGGGCTTGGCTTATTAAGGCCCCACTTCTTGCTCAGTGATTCGTTCTTATCGCCAAATATTGAAGTCTCCTTGGCTGCGAAGTCAGAGATAGATGAGCCGCCACGCGCTGCCTTTCCCAGAAGTTGGTCCGATCCTTGCGCAACTCGTGCTCATCTTTCCCCCCGATCTGAACCGATGACGGTGCTCGCTTGGCTGCCTCGTCATCGCGCGTTCCCTGCGCTTTATCTATGTTGCCCTCTGATTGGCGCGCTCCTCCTCGCGTTCCGATGCGCCAATGACGCATTCTGGAACACTTACTCGCCGTATATATAGCAAGCTTCCTTCGTTACGTCTTCGGGTAGCGCACGCGATGGACCCATACGAGTTCAGAAGGCTCCAAGTTCTACAATCGGCGAGAACGTCGGCGAGGTCGCCTACCGCCGCGATTGGCCAGCGCCCCACGTGACTCTGGCGCTGGGCAATAGCATGCGATCCTCGCCGACTTTCTCGCCGAGTGTCCAACTCGCCGAGAGTCCCAGAGGAGGGCATGGTGGGTTGGCCACTCTGTGCTGCGGACAGACGATGAGCCTTGGCGCTACACGTAGCGGCACGTCCGCAATTTTGGTACCAGAATGGAAGCCGACCACGGGCCCCGTGAACGGCGGCGGCAGCCCGCCCAAAGCCGCGGGGAACGCCGCTCGCCAAGGGCGTCTGTGGGCGACACAGCCTCTCCAGCAGCCACTCTGCGGCGAAGATAAGCAAGCGAACACTCTCCGGTGGTTTCGCCCGGCGACAGTGCACTGGAAGCTACGCACTATCCCGACCAATGAACCGCTTTCTTCCATCACCTGACCCCGCTATACGCGCCTCGGTAAGGGCGTCATCACGTGGGGAAAGATAGGAGTATCACTGGTTTAACGAGCACTAAAGTTTCCCCCGCACTGTCAGCTTAGGGGTGAACGAAGCATACACTACCGCCGCCGACGCATTACGCTGCGACAAGCAGCCACTACCCCCTTTTTCCGCGAGTGCAGATGCGAAAAAGGGGGAGGAGAGAAAATAAAAAAAGCGGTGCTTCGCACTCGGCTCGAGGCCCAAAGAAAATAAACAGGGAGGGCGGAAAAGGCTCGCCGCCACCCGCTACTCTGGAAGCCTGGTTGAGGGGAAGGCTGTTGCCGGGTTCCATCGCTACTGCACGGTTGTTGGACAAGTGCCGCGGGACGACCACTGCGGCTCTCTTCCGATCAACAGCGCGTAATACGTCGATGTTGTTCCCTTCGAACTCCATCATGACTCGATAACCGGCTATTTCTGGTTTTTCTGTCGGACTGTCGCTGTCGCTAAACGCGCGAGACCAGAAGCGAGTGTTCACGTGACGTCAATCAATTCGTCATTCGGTTGGTTAGGAGTTCGTCCAAAGGGCAACGTTGCAATCCCAATGAAAATCATCCAATCGCGACTGGTATAGTGTAGCGGGGCGTAGAGTCAGGGGGAAAGGGAAAATAAATGCGCCTAGCGACACCTGACGAGCGTATAAAACAAATCAAGAATTGAAATTAAACTTTTTTTTTTTGGAGGGGTGTTAAAGGCTAGGTTGGATCTGGGGCCGGTCTGAAAGAATCAAAGTATCAAATTGTTTAATAGAATAATTGTTTATTTATATACAAGAGATAGGCCAACCTGCATTCAGTGCTAATTTGCTACTTCGCGAAAAAAAGGAAAGAGGGGAGTAGAGTTGGGGACTAGAAATACAAACAAGAGAAAAGTATAAAAAAAAAGAGAGATAGCGCGAAAAAAAAATACACGCTATTTTCACCGAAGTTTAGAGTAGCTTGACTAAACGAGTATTAGTCAAATAATTAATCAGTACTTTTGTGACCGTACGAAAATCCTCAGGAGTTGGTCGAGGCGCAAGAATGTGGTCCAGTTCAATTTCTTAATTTGTTCTTAGTCCCAGTCCTATCTTCATGGTTTTTCTTTCAAAGCCGTATCCAGTATAACACGCGGTTGCTGTTTTGGAGTGAAATGCCCGAAAATTACATAGATGATTCTTCTTTGCCAATCAGCTGAGGTATTTTTAGTCTACTCTACATTGAAACGCAGTCTATGAATTATTGTTTCTTCAGCTCTTAAAAGCTCTCGCGGCATACGAAATTCTACTTTTCGGCTCAATATATTTTAGGTCTTTATAGCAATAATGAAAATCTGCGTAATTTTATTGTCGATCTTTTTATCAATATTGTTGGAACCAGTTCTCAAAAATGGAACGAGAAGTCACTTTTTTTTTCATGATCGTCTCAGGCTGCCTTGTCTGCAATACATTTCCAGCAGCCCCTAATGTCCTGATATGCATCATAGAACTACCTGGTGTCCTTGAACTAAGCGCGTTTTTATGTATATCTAGGACTGTGTGGATGAGTCTGATATGCGGACTTGGTGACGCCAGAGCTAGGGGCGCACATTTTGAATCAACGAAGACTACCCAGAGGTTTGGAGTTTGACGACCAATATTCGCAACTTTCAGCGATGGCGGTACCGCGGTGTGGGAATCGCGCTCCCCATCTCCTGGATAACTGGCTTCAGGAGAAATGTGTTTGCTTACACCTTTTTTGACGTGGCCGTATGACGTAAGAATGTCATATCCCGTATTTCATAAAATTATAATTACTGCACGCGTAGACTGGACCTCGTACGATCATCCAATGACAGCCAATTTGATATAAGCTAGAGCGGCTTCTATAGGCCGTAAAAGTTGCGAATGTTCCTTAGTTACTCTTGTCGCTCAAAGTTGTGCTGCCGTTGAAGACGTTATGTGACTTGGTTTTGCCTTTAGAGTAGTTTTGGTAGGTGGAAGATGCATTTGAACGTCGTAGAGCCGTGAGTGTATAGATGAGTTGAGATTGATTATGTTCGATGTTCTTAAGCTTTTTGCATAATCACATTGAGGGGTTTGGCCGCTTTCTTTTCAATTCCAGAAATATTGGGTATTATTTCTTGGAAAGGGTACATCCATGGAGTTAGGCAAATTGTCTTGTATATAGATCCAAGATGACTTTCGCGAAGCTAGAGGAAGGTTTTGATAGAACAATAGTTTTTAAAGAGGTGGTATTTATTACGAGTTACATGTGGAAGGTTAAGTTGAAACTTTTCAAGAGCTCTTAGAGCGGAAAGTGGTAGCTCTCCTGCAGTCTCCGCAACTGTGCGAGTCTTGGACGTGCATCTGAATAACAAGTACGTGCGTAGAGCTTGTGCACTTTCAATGTCTTTCATCACTGTGTTCATGGCAGCGTTAATAAGTGGTAAGCTATACCTTAAAAGTCCTACAAAACCGGAAGAATAAAAAGTCTTTAATGCAGAGACTCTGCCGTACACCCTCATTTTGTACCGCTGATCATTCGAATCATTTGAGTGAAATACGTTAGTTTTCTTTTAAGCCGCTTGACTCGAGCACCCTACGAGAGATTTATCAACAGAATTACACCTAAAAAGGTATGTTCTGGGACATGGGGATTTGGTGTACCTTTATATAAATCAAGTATTTGCTAGGATCTTTTTTGGTAAAAGCAACAGCGGCAGACTTGTCCAGCGATACCCGAAGGCCACGAGCACTCAGACATTTCACCGTATAGTGTTAAACGCCATCTGTAGGCGTGCTCGGTTGATGAAGAAATATTTACTGGAAACCCAGAGACAAAAATCGTCTGCGTACAAAAAAAAACAAAAGAAAAACACGAACTGTGACTTGAAGTTAGTTGGGAGGACAAAGGAGGGACATGTTGAAAAGCATTGGACTCAGAACTTTTCTCTGCGGCACTCCTCGTTTCCCCTCACGATGTCCAGTCTCGCCATATTGCGTAGGAATGTAAATTTTTTTTCCCTGTAAGTAGTTTGATATTTATGTAAGCACAGCGTGTACTCCCCCCCCCCCCCCCCCCCAAGCTTCAGCACTAACCGTTATCTTAATCAAAAGTTATAAATGATTTTATGAAAGTTTCATTGGAAAAACTGGGGCTATTTTTGCCCGTCATCGGTAACTGGCGCCATTGAGCTCCATATGTATTCGAGAGCTCTGTCGGTTGCCATTTTCCCATTGAAAATGGCAAACAATGGCGTAACTTTTTAATAAAATAACGGTTTCAGGAAACATACACGAATCAACCAAGGCACACAAGTCTCGTGATACATTTTGTTGAGACATACGTCGCCTGGCCGGCGCGTGCCTGTCTCCAGAAACGTTTCACGCGCTCCGTGTTGTTCTTGCAAGTTCTTTCGAGGTTAGAGTAGTTAGCGACGTCAAGCCCAACGGACGGAAAGCAGGCGGCCCCCCGCTATCTTACCGAGCACAGCAGTTCTTATTGTCGACATTTGCGCAACAAACTCTTCTAACCATCCTCATGGTCTTCACCAGGGAGGCCTGACTGTTCTCTTACGACGCACAAAGAACTGTCCTGTTCCAGACACGGAACCTGGAGCCAACGGCGTCGCGCTTCGGCGTTGCATCATAATTCTTCAAACAAAACGATGCGACCCGCAAACGCCAACTCCCGCAGCGTCTTGAATGGAGCCCATTCATCACTCCGCGAACCGCTTAATTCTTGAACAGACAATTAGCTGTCTCCGGGCTCATTAATAACTTTCTGTGCAAATGGTCCGTCTCGCATATGCTACAGGGCGTAGTGTAAACGTCCTCATTCTCCCTCGGAACACTGGCCAAGACCGCAGCCATCAGCCGATCCGTTGACCTAATTTTTGAATGAGTCATGCCTGGCGCGACTTCAGGGATTGCTGCTGCATTCCGTTTCCGGTTGCGCCGGTTCGCCGACTACGCTTAACCGGCATCCAGGAACAAAGGGCTAGGGCGAGAGGTACAGTCTACTTCAATACGAAAGACCCATTCGCCTAGGCAGTTTATTCGGCGCTCTATAAGCACACTTTGATCAGAGCAGATGAGCTTTATTTTTAGAAAGGGAATAAAACAAAAGTTCGTTTGTCTTCTCGGGGGAACCAATGGGGTCATGGCCAAAGTGCATTCAGTACAACCGTCTGAAACTATGCCGCGTTGAATGGGTGTTTGATACTAGCGAGGACTGTGCAGTGTGCGGCAATATAGCTGGCCCAGGCGAGTCGTAGCCAAGAAGGGTAGAATGTCGGATGGGATGCCTCCGCATGCTAATCTATTAAACCGACTGGCACATTGAGACAACAGGAAATGTAGCAGTCCGTTCCAACTCCTTTTTAACGGTCTAACGCCGCTGTCAAATAATGACAGCGGCTTCATAACTGATAAGATTCCGGATATTGATAAGGTCCGATAATGATAGAACTCCTGAATCTCGGAAGACGGAACTGATAACAAGAAACCTTGACCGAGACGAACAAAAAGTTTTTTTTTGCGAAGCCCTGGAAAAAGCGAAATCACTTGAATATCGGTACACGTGGCATAAAGGAGGTTTCCCTTACGTAAGAAAGCCAGATAATGAACGTGCTATCCGTATCACGACTCGAACAGATTTGGATAAAATAAAATAAGGCAAAAATGAATGACGAACCAGACGTATTCATCTTTCGAGAAGTTGTGGACAACTGTATCCGCAACTGTTGACAAGTGTTGTTTTGTTTTGTTGCACGCTGATGTTCGCAGTCTTAGGAAGCACTGGAACGAAACAAACCGTTTGGTGGAACCATATCGTGACGAGTTGGACGTGACCGTATTTTCAGAAACTAATATCAAAGGTGAAAAGGAAACATTGTATGTTCTAGACAATTTTGAGGTATTTTCCCACACTAGAGACGGCCGGAGGGGTGGGGGAATTATATGGTTATAATTAATCAAAACCTGAAAGTAACAAAAAAAAATTAAATTCTCCTCAACTGAGGCTTTCTACATACAAATTGAATGCAATGGAAAACTAACTTACGTACTAGGCGTTTACGGGACCCCTCAGCGAAATGCGGATGAATTTATAGCTGATATAAAAAAATGGTTAAACGGAAACAAAGATCATGATATAACTGTTGCTGGAGACGTAAACATAGATAGTTATAGTTTGAATCCACTGGCAAATCGATACGTAAGTAACATGGCACTATACGGCTTGGAGACATTGATACAATATTTCACACGGGAAGAAATATCCGGGGAGAAATTGAAGCGATCGTTTATAAATTACATAGATCCCTAGTAAAAAATCCTTATATGTAAAAAGAAATTTCTATGTCCAATAAACGCATATGATCAAATAAAATCATATAAAACATACAAGATCCTTATAAGAACATATGAGAACAATATAAGGTTATATGAGAAGTTATCAGAAACTTCTTTTCATTTCGTTATAACTTCTTATATAATCTATATGCTTCTTATACTGTTTTTATATGTTCTTGTATGTTTGTGATACGATCTTATTTGTTAAAGAAAAATAAATTTCTTATACATATAAGATTTTTTACTGGGGATATACGGATCAAGGAAGGAAACCGTGAGGGTCAAGTTATTGCCGTAAAAGTAGCCGACCATTATTTTGTAGCAACAACTATTGCACATTCTTAAGGCTAAAGAAAAAAGAATACAGCGAAGGTCACTTCAATAATACCAGAAACGTAGATAATTATATACAGGAAGTGATCTGGAGTGAAATAGCTAGAGAACAAAATACAGAAAAGTTTTATGATAATATAATATACTAATTCAAAAACATATATGAGAAATCAACTAAAAGAAACAACATAACAAACGTAACCAACAACAAACCTGTCTTTCGGAGAACGATCATTTTGATGCATGTGTTTTTAATTGGCATATATACATGTTTGTGTGCTTGCATGTTCTTTCACAACTCTTTATTTTGTCAATTTTGTATTTTGTGTGCATTTGAAGTGTGTGTGCTTAACCCAGTAGGCTTTCGAGCTGTTGGTTAGCACAAGGGAAAATAAACATTGATTTGATTTGATTTGATATGATAAATGGATAACTAAGGAAATTGATGATCTAATAAAAGACAAAACACGGGCATGGCAGCTCTGAAAGTGCTTTCCTAGTAACAGGAAATATAAAAACAACCATGGGGAAATTAGGAACATAGTGACATATTTGATAAGAAGCACAAAAAGAAATTATTATTCGACCACGTTTTACAAGACGAAAAATACAGCACACTGTTTGTCATTAGTAAATCAGTTTTAGGACAAAAAAAAATCTATCGAAGAAACAATAAAAATTGATTTTGGCCCTAATTATGACATAGAAAAGCTCGACGACAATTTTAATGCAGAATATGTACAGTCAATCGAAACTCTTTGTATTGGACCAACAGAACGACAACGTAATCAAATAAGAATCTTTGATTCATTATTTCTTCCAGATATGACTGAAAACGACCTAATAGAAATAGTGAAAAATTAATTGAAATTAATAAAGCAGTGGGTTAGATCAAATAATGCCAAGGGATAATAGCACATTCATGTGTTAAAACTAGTACTGATCCAGCTGTACAATTGTATATTCTCCAGAGGTGTCATTCCTAGAAAACCTAAAACAGCTGTAGTAGGACAATATACAAAAAGGTGAGAAAAACAAACGTCTGTATATTTATATACTAGTGTGTGTACTCTCGGTATTGAATTTTATAATTAAAAATATATTAATAAAATACGTCCAAGCTTTATCACGAAGCATAACATAGTAATTATTACACAGTATGGTTTTAGGAAACATATAAGAACGTGGGATTTATCAATAAAGGACTTTTTTGATTACGTGTACAAAACCATGGACAGCGGGAAATATATAGTAGCCTTGTTTATAGACTTTAAAAGGGCTTTTGAAAACGATAACTCATTCTGTATTATTAGATAGATTACATAGTACAAGGATTCGGTGGAGGGCATATGATTTGTTTCAAAATTATTTTCTTAAGGGACACCGAGTGGTGCGACTAGGTTCCAAACATAGTAGAGAAATTAAATTCAACCACGGAGTACCACAGGGAACAGTACTCGGCCCATTACTTTTCAATTTAAGTATATGTTAACGAGATAACTCAGGTCAAACTAACAAGTAAACATGTTCAGTTTGCTGATGATACGGTAATTGTCTACACCCACAAGAAATATGCAAGCGCCGTAAGAAGGTTCAGGTAGATATTTTCCGCATTCTTCAATGGTACCGTAAAAATCAAATAATCGTGGATTTTCCCAAACCCAAGTAATGTGCTTCCGAGACCCAAGGGAAAAATAGAAATTGATAAACCAATAAAGATGCACAAGAATAACTGTAACAACTGTTCTTGCCCGGCACAAGTCTACGTCGACAATGTAAAATACCTCGGAATGTACATAGTTCATCATCTTAAATGGAAAATTCATGTAGAACAGGTATGTGTAGAGAAAGACAGACGAAAAGCGACTACGTCTGACGAATTCCAAAATCGAACTGTTCTCTCTTTAATTTCACGCGATCTTCTTCTTTACCCAGTGGCTATCGCCACACCCCCTTTGAAGACGGAGTCGTCCCAGTGAACTGTCCTGGAGGGTATGATGCGGGTCGCAGGTGCTACTGTGGAGCTCGAGGTAGCTTGCACGCTGGGAAGATCGGCCGACTGAGCGATCGTATCGCTCATTGCTCTCCCTTCCTCTAGTAGTTGGCCCTCTGCCCTCCACCTAGTCCCGAAGAAAACAGGCGACTAGAGGCCCTGCACATAGGCAAGAAACTGAGAATACGGGCGGCACATATATTTTGTATTCAAGATACAATTCCCCGTTCCGTACTTCGAATGATATATATTTCCTTAGGAATATCGGTATTACAATATGGAATAACTGCTTACAGGCACTGTGCCAAATATCTGCACATAAAAATCGAAATTATTCAAAATAAGATATTTAAAAGATAGGACATAACAGCGAAGAAAAGTATTTTGATAAGTATATGCAGAAAGATTTAGAAGTGTTGTGCTTTAGTGATCAATGGAAGTATGAGATAATAACAAAACAAGTTTTCAACATTACACATCAAATAAAAAAAAAACAGTTAAGGAAAGAACGTTGCGTCCGAGAAGAATGTATAGGGTGTTTGTGAGAAATTTGAACCCGGCTTTTCGCACCGCAAAAATAAACTAGAGATCGCGGAGAGCTCACACTCCGCCAGAGCGTAGCCCCAGCCGTTTGAGCAAGATGCCAATGTTTCAGCACCAACCGTTATCTTATTTAAAAGTTATAAGTGATTTTTAAAAACGTTCGAATGGGAAAATGGGGCCAATTTTCGCCCGTTTTCGGTTTCTGGCTCCAAGCAGCTCCATGTATTCGAGAGCTCCGCCGGCCGCCATATTTTTCCATTGAAATTTTCAGAATATCGCTTATAACCTTTTGAATAAGATAACGGTTGCTGCCGAAACTTTGGCATCTTGCTCGAACGGCCGGGGCTACATTTTGACGGAGTTGGAGCTCTCCGCGATGTCTAGTTTACTTTTGCGGTGCGAAAAAGCCGGGTTCAGATTTCTCGCTAACACCCGGTATGTAGAACCATTTATAAAAACGAAATATGGAGAGGGTGGCAACAAGAAAAAACTACGTACCTAAACTTCCTAATGAACTGCCTGAAAATACAACTTCATGTAAAAGTCCGCACAAAATAAAAAAAAAACTAACTAAATAATGTATGAATGAGGAGAAAGAAGAAAAAAGTAAACCAAAAGGCAACTAATTATAAAGAAAATCAACGAAGCGGACCACCCTCCGACCGTGTCTATTATTGTAGATATTTTGTTTATTGTCATTTGTTCCACCTCCGAATTGTAAATAAACGTTGAGATAACCCTTAATATTATCGAATTTTTGGTTTGATTTTGGTTTAAACTCATAAAACGGAGTTGAACATGTGTACTATTACAATAAAACTATTGAACGTGCCAGAAGCACAAATTTCATTTTAACATCAATACGTCTTTACCTGAGTTTGTATGCCTGCCGCGCTCCATGCACAGGCCTTATTGGCTTATCCGTGCACAGATTGTGAGATGTTAAAAACTAAAAATAAAGTGTTTGTGTGTGTGTGTGTGTGTGTGTGTGTGTGTGTGTGTGTGTGTGTGTGTGTGTGTGTGTGTGTGTGTGTGCGTGTATGTATCAAATTTCGGGGTTTTACGTGCCAAACCAACGACGGGCATCTGGCACGCCCCAGCAGAGGACTGAGGATTAATTTGGACCACCTGGGGATCTTTTGACGTGCAACCGAACGCTCGGTTACACGGCACCTTCTCCGAAATAAGCCTCCGTCAGATTGCGGGCACCTCGGCCGGTATTCGAACCTGCCACATGGGGATCCGTAGGCCAGCGCTCTCGCCTCGGAGCCACCGAGGCGGCTAGGAGAGAGAGAGAGAGAGAGAATGTGTGTGTGTGTGTGCGTGTGTGTGCGTGTGTGTGCGTGTGTGCGTGTGTGTGTGTGTGTGTGCGCGTGTGCGCGTGTGTGCGTGTGCGCGTGTGTGTGTGCGTGTGTACGTATGTATGTATGTATGTATGTATGCCGCATGTATGCTGCATGTATGTATGCATGTATGTATGTATGTATGTATGTATGTATGTATGTATGTATGTATGTATGTATGTATGTATGTATGTATGTATGTATGTATGTATGTGTGTGTGTGTGTGTGTGTGTGTGTGTGTGTGTGTGTGTGTGTGTGTGTAATAAATCATACAAAAGTCAGTCAAACACTGAACTGGCCGGAACAGGTCTCCCGTTTTCTGCTCGTCGGCTTGTTGCTTCCGTGATTGCATGTTGTCAGAAATTGGCACATGACCACCGAAGTAAAGCGATGGAAATTGCAATGGTTGTGCCCACAGCAACGCGGCAGTAGCGACATGACCGCAGGTAAAAACCGTCACTCATAATGGCCTGATGAATTAAGTGCGCCTTGCATTGCATCTGATGTTGCGTAGGGTGTCCCGGTGACTGCCGTTACCGTCAATATCAGGGTGTCGCCTGTAGGTCGCTCTGAACGTAACCTGCGTAATCGCATGAGCCAGACATTGTGCGCTTATCGACGTTTTCTTTCCAGCGGTAGAAGGACGGTAGCTATAGCAGTGCTGCACAAAATACTCGATAAAAGTATTTAAGTTAAGTTACTAAATACCTGCTTCATAAAGTATTTAAAATACTATATACTCAAGTTACTTTCACTGTAAAGTAAAAGTATCTTTAGTAGAGTAGAAATACTTAGAAATGTAATTCAATTACTTTTGAAGATACCTCCGCATTGCGCAATTTGTATCGACGTCAGTGACAACGACAATTATACAGCTGCGCAAATCTGGTTTACCAGAATGGTTTATTAGCACGCAACAACACAAAACAGGAGAAAAAAGTATCGTAGGGCTATTTTATGCAGTCCAACTATAAGGAGCAGGATATTGTCACGAATGACAAATGATTAGGCGGCGAATAACTGAAGAAACTATATGTTCAATGGGGCGAACTTGTGCTTAAAACAAACTAGAGAAAGGCTAGCGTCGCAGGCGTCGATGTAGGCGAAACAGCAGGATCGAGCAATGGAGCGAGACTGACTCCGGACCGCCACTTGGAGCACCTTTTGTACCCGCATGGGTTTCTGGAACATTGGGCGGAGAACGTTCGTAACTCGAACAAACAACAAGGTTCTCGAACTTACGAGAATGTCAAGTTGAACGAATAAATAAAAGAGCAGTCCGCTCCCTGGTGTCGAACCCGAATCCTCCAGTCGAGCAGCAAAGAGCAACCATTCGGCCACGCGCTCGCTCGGCAACGCGCGTGGCAATATCACAGAAACATGTTAGAAAACATTTCTGGGATAACAAAAAAGAGGTCGCTTTAGCTATTGGGGAAGAGATCAGTACCGTGGCGGCCCTAGCGGTTAATATTAGAGACTACACGAATGGGGAGAACGAATAACAAATGACTCAGCGCTCAGCTGACATGACCGAACGCGGGGTCAGCGTTCGGCTGGAGTTCCGTGTTCTCCGCTGAGGCGGGAGGAGGGGCTCTTTTGTTACCACTCTGGCCTGCATGAATAATGCAGCAATACATGGTGCCCAGCTCCGCACAGAAGCCCAAGTGGGTGAAGCTCGCATCCTCTGACGACATGCTTTCGGGAAAAATCCGGCACCTAACGTCACTTCGCTAATTGTTAGCATTTTTACGTTGCACTTTAATAAAAAAGATTAGATTAACACGCCTACAAGGCCTGTGGGCATGTGCACAGGCCTTGTGTTGGGTAAACACCGACGTGTGGGGACAACAAACGGGACAGAGCGCCTCGCCAATAGTGACATCGCTGAATATCACGTCCTGCGGCGCACCTTAGACGCATCGTTTAACTGCAATTCATATTCCCTATATGGGGAGTTCACTATAAACGAACTTGGGATACAGATATGCAGGTGAATGAATAACAAAGAGGGGGATCGGTGGCCGAGTGGGCTAAAGCGCACACCCAGCTCGACGCGCGTAGAGCGAAGCTACGCTGCGGGGCCGAGGGCCTGCCCGTTTCGATCTGGATAAGCATCGTACCGGCGTGCGGTCGTGTATCAATACTGCGTGGTACTTGCATTAAAGACAGCAGGCTAGCGGTTGTACTGCACTGGCTAAATTGCTCATCTACAGCGATTGACTCGTCGCAACTTTAAATGCCTGACCAACTACACGCTGTATAAATATCCCCACAACCCCCAATGAGCTAACAAAGAGAACCCCTATAGTAGCTACGGCAGTGGTCGGACCTTCTTCAAGTAGGTTGCGTTCAGAAAGGCACTCAACGTTGGGTGACGCTTCGTGGGCATTTTGAGTGGTCATCCAGCTCGTAGTTCATTTCCTGTTCTGTTCTCTCCTTATCAATGTTCGTTTACAGACAGTGTTCGCGAGATCAATAAGTGACGAACTAACGACAAAAAAAGAACGGAACAAAAGAAAACCTCGACGTTTTGCCCTAGCAAAAATAATTATACTCCAAGCAAAAAAAAAAAAAAAGATTTTGGTGTCCACTTTACATTTTATTTTATTTGTTATTTTCTTGAAACTCAAGTCTGCATTGTTGTCGTAGGTCTTTCCCCGGTCTGCGTTGCACCTTAGTGTCGCAATCATTACTTCCGTAAAACCAACCCTTTTGTTTGAGGATTCTGGGGTGGGGGGGGGGGGGGGGGAGGGGGGGGGAACTCCAGGAAACAAAAGGCGCCTTTGGGAAAGCGAGGGGAAAACCTTGATTGTACGAACTTTGGGCTGAAATATGAATCACAATCGGCGAAAAAAGCGATGTTTTCCCGAGCTCAATCAAAGTCACCATAGCTAATCGGAGCTAGCAACAGGATCTGGTTACTCGAAAGAATGATCCACGTTAGCTCGTGCCACGCCCACGCCACTTCATGCCGAAAAACTCGGAAAATGGCGGAATGTAAAAAATGTATTTGAGATAATGAGTACTCAGAAATGTAATTAAAATAAAGTATCAAATACTCTCGATCAAAAGTATTTGCAGGATACGAAGATACTTCAAAAAGTATTTGAAATACAGTATCTTGAGTAGAGTGTTTGAGATATAGGCACAAGTCTGAGTTATAGTCCTTCCATCAGTTCGCCGAAGAAGGCTAAGCACCTAGAAGCCCGCGTACACCAACACACCTGCCACCGCCGAAGGATTTGACCGTAGTAAATAAAAATCGGGGCAAACCATTTTGATGCTATAATGCTGGCGCGCATCTCATATCGGCTGCATGCAGCGAGCTTGCTTGCATGCACCAGAGCGTTGTGCGCTGAACTGACACATGGCACGGCACGGACTGTTTAAAGCCGTCATATTTGTCGAAAGTGGCCACCCCTGTAGGTCGCCAGAGTTGCAGTGGGTCTTTGATGAGACACAATATAACCACGTGCTCTGTTAGCGTTGCGGGGCTGCAGGCTGCAGCACCATGGAAGCTTCGCTATAGCCTTGACAATGTAGCAGGCTATAACTGATGCGAGTGTCTGCACCGCAAAAAGAGCACCTCGAAAAAAAAATTTTTTCTCCCGCCTTTAGTTTTTGTAACCCAAGAGGGCATCTTGAATTCTTGGCCTTCGAGAGTTTGGGACCGATCTTGTCTAGGTCCACTGATTGTTGTTGGACGCATCGTAAACTCGCGGTCGTTTCCTCGACGAAGGGTTGGCGACTTTTATTCCTTCCGGCGATTAAGTGGTCTTGCCGGATCTCCGAAAAGCGTTGCGCTCATCCCCGGAAAAGAAGCTCTGGCTTCAAGCCCCTTCTTCCGAGCCATGGCGGTTACTCAGAAAAAGAAGCGACAGAGGCATTTATCGGAAGCTGCATGCTCTGCTTGCAATTTGATGGTCTCCTTGACAGACGTCGCTAAGGAAACGCGAGAAAGGCGTCCTCACAGAAGCCCCTTTGTCCCTGACAAGGCTTAATGACACGGACCGTTTTTTTCGTGCGTGTGTGTTTAATGTTTTTTTCTTTGTTTCTTTTTTTGTGGGGAGGTGCAACTCCAATTGGCTCGCTTGGTCGTTTACTTCCAGCGTGCGTGAAACGTGCTGGAAGGCCATCCGCTATGCTTTGTTCACCCTACGAAGTGACGACATCCAAAGCTTACGAGTTGCGAGGCGCAACAGCAATGCGCAATATTAGAGTCACTGCCAACTTAAGAAATTCTGAGTGTGGCGAGCATCATATCATCGCTCCGCAGTCGACGAGATTGCGACAGAAATCTCAACTAAGAGGCGTGGCCACAAAAAACGTTAAAAACCTTAAACTTTTTTTCTTTCTTTTGCTTACGGGATGTTTCTGCCTCTCTCTCTCTCTCTCTCTGTTTTATTTATATTTTTTTTCTCGTGCGAGGGAGTTTGGTCAATAGGAAGAGCGGGCAGAGCCAGGGCCCAGGGCGTGCACTAGACGCAGATAGAGAAGCTTGACATGCTCTCCTGGCCAACCAAAGCCGGAAATAATCCCCTACCGGGGGTAGCGAGAAACAGTTTAATAACCGCGTAAGAGTTAAATGTAGTAAATCTTTACGGCCGAAACTATGCTGCGCGTGATGTTCTGATTATGATCATGCAAAAAGATGTATAAGAATCAAACGTGCCGCTCGAACTCTGTTTGCCCGGATGGAGTCTGACCGCTTGGACGGCGGATACCCAGCCCTCGGCGCCATGGTGTACGCATCACGTCCATCGTTCTGTTAGATTTTTATTTTTGCATGAGAGTGATCATAAAATCACGTCCATCATATATTTTCAGTCACCAATAGTTGCTCCGACGCACTTATTAGTTTTGTATCTCGCGACCACCGCAAGGGTTGTTAGTATTCGCAGCTTCTGGCTGGCCACGTTCGAAGTTGTGGAGACGCCCTGGAACACGTCCAGCCCGCTTTCGACCAATCGCGCCTCCTCATTTGCCTCCTATATACGAGGGAGGACCCAAAAGAAACCGAACTAAATTTTTTTGCACTTATTTATTCCCATTTCAAGTACAAACGTTCAATCTCCTTCAAAGTACTGTCCACTTGCACTAATACACTTGTCTAATCTTTTAATCCATGTGTCGAAACATTGTTTAAATTCATCTTTTGTGATGCTTGACAGCGCCTCCGTCGTTTTTTTCTTCACCTCAGCAACGTCAGCAAAACGCTTTCCTTTCATTTCTCTTTTCATTCTAGGAAACAAAAAAAAAGTCGCACGGGGCAAGGTCGGGTGTACGCCGTTTTTAACAGTTCAATAGTTTCTGTTCCACTTTTTCCGAGCAAAAAACAGAATTTAACCGCCGCACGCTGTTCACAGAAATCAGACATTGCAAAAACGACGCCCACACGAAACACTTGTCACTATAAACCCAGCCGCAACTAGTCCTAACCTTCTTCGAGGACGGAATTAGGCCTAATGACTCAGCAATGTTCGCTCTATCAACTCCTGGCGGCAAAACGCGGTACTGCAAAAGCTCTGCTTAAAAAAGAATTAGTTCGGTTTCTTTTGGGTCCCCCCCTCGTACTTCCCAGTGTATGGCCAAACCCTCTCTATAGACCGTTCCAGCTCTTATCTTCCAGTCCGAAAAATGCTGAGTCACTGGACTGTTACGCATGCGTGGCGTCTCATATTTCCTGGAAGACAGCTACTGCGCACGCTCCAGAACGCCTTCCACAGCCCAGAAGACAAAGATGGCGAGCGCCCAGAAGGCGGTATTTGGAAATGTCTATATACGGCCTCTGGTGAAGGCTCTTTGTTCTCGGCTATTTTATCGCTTCAATTTATTTTTATTTTCATCTCAGCTGACGCACTTCCGCTAAGCTTTTTGTTTTGTTTTGTTGTTGTCGGCCGTGCGACTACAACTCGCTTCAACCACGAAAGGCAATATTAGGACTTCACGTCATAAAGCACAAAGAGTCCTTGTGGACTCTTTCTGCTGAGAGGGTAGGGTTCGAAACCACCCAGGTTTCGAAGCCTACCCTTTGAGCTCCGGAATAAAACCACGATGCCCAAAACGGCTCCTTCTAGAAAGAATAAACGACAAAAAAGAACGAAGGAACAAAAGAAAAAAAAAGACTTGAGTCCAGTAAGGGGGTCACCTGGTCACTTTCGCCATTCTTGTTGTCACGTGACACTGGCTCCACCCAGGTTTAGACCCTCCTGTCTCCTTCGGGAGGCAAGAGGGCTTAGCGGTGTGCGCGAGGGAAGGGCGGGGGGGGGGGGGGGCTTAAGAGAGATCCCCGTGAATATTTGATCGAAGTTGCGGCGACGCCATTCGGATGGTGAACGCGGTCAACGCAGGCCTCGGGCAGCCCGGGATGGGAGTCGGTGCTTTTCTCGTGCTGTCGCTTCTGGCGTTGGGCCCGCCGGGTTCTCTGGGGAACCCAACCAGAGAAATGCAGCTGCTGTCGGCGCTGGAAAAAGTCCTGGACGCGCTCGGATCAAGGATCGACGAGATGTACACGGACTCTGCTTTCGGACTTCGCTTTGCGGATGGTGAGAAGTTTGACGGATCTTCACTCGAGTGGGCTCCACGGCGGTGCAACCTGTTCGAGAGTAGTATAGTGGCAACACGTTTGATAATATTAGATTAACATGCGCTCGATTTTATTATCTTACAATATACTAGTATTGAGAGAGTAATTGCACCGTCAGCCTTGCTCCCGTGGCACGGGTGGTAACTTTAGCGCTTCACCGCGCTTCCCATGGTGTTCCGAGTGTGTCTCAAATTGACTGATTTAGCTGTTTCCGATGTCGTTCAGCCATTTTCTAATTGAGATCGTGCGTTTATTTCTACAAACTAAAAACGTAATCGGCGAATTTTAGCTAATTCGTTGGACCTACCGCAACGATTATTTTCCTAAATAGGTAACCCCTGGAGTCGTATTACTCACCTGAACAAACAGCATTAGTGCAACTTTCACGTGTTTTTTTTTCCTTCCAACAATCTGTAAAGCCTAAAAACACTGAGGTATCTGTATATTGTATCTGTATATCTATAGCACGACATCTACCACTAATTATAATGTATGTTTACGCGTATGTACAACGTGATCCACCAAAAAACTAGAGCTTTTGTTTTTTTCGCTGCAAAAATAAATTACGCATCGGCGAACACTTATTTTCCGCCCAAATGTAGCGAACAGATGCCAAAGTTATCTTATTAAAAGGTTAAAGCGATTTCCCAAAATTTTTAAAGGAAGATATGGGCACATTTTGGGGAGAAAAAAAACGGAGAAGACGAACGAAGAAAGGGACAAATACAAAACGTCTAAATTAATTTAAACTTTTTTTTGAATATATAAATAACACGACTTCTCCCAGCTTTCTTGCTTTTACCCGTGATGCATCCGTAAATGCTAGTGAAACGAATGAAATCGAAAAGGCATACGTTCCTATTCCTTTACGCATCGCTGTTTTATCGCAAACTAAAAAAACAAACAAAAAAACTGTCTTTTTTAATTGGGTGTTTTTCCCACGGACTGTGCATAGAATAATACGTCATATAGGGGAAAAAAAAGGAAATATGCGCCTTGGACATTGTTTTGCATACTGTCTTTTAGTACAACGTGTTAGAAGCGTGACTTGAGATCTGCAGCATAGAAGGTCGGCCTCCAACGGCAACTTTCGATAACACATCGGCGCACGCGCTGTCGAAGCACTCACGAAAGGCAACAAAAAGCGCGATGCGGAGCTGCTTCTCCTGGGTCTTTTTTTATGTTGCTCGCGGCAGACTGGCGTCATTTGGAAGAGCATGCATGCAGTAAAATGCTAACTAAACCTAGACATAACCCGAAAAGTAAATTTCTTAAATAAAAAAAACAAAAATATACATTGTTTTTGTTTTTGCCGGCATTAGGAAGTCAACAAGCACGAAATCGCTACGCTTTCAACTTTAGCACGTCAGAGATATTTTCTACAACTTTTTTGTTTGTTTTTAGCGAATGCGTGCCAAAGCTGTTCGTCGCCTTGATGACCTTGCAGAGTGCTGAACCGTTTCGTTTCATTTCTTAAGGTGCCTTCTACCGCTACTACGGTGTGTAACTAATTCGATAATATGTGACATATTATCGCATGGGGTAAAGCAAGGCGGCGATTAAAAGTGTCCACGTGAATCGCTCGTCCCGACGTGACAGCCGCTACGAACGTCTTGTAGCGGGGGTTTTCCACCTCGGCTACAGTGGTGAAGCAGCTACACCTGCTTCACACACTCGCGACTCGCTACGACCGAGTGATCTAACTCTTACGACGCGAGAATACGCAGGCGCCATCTATAAGCTAGCCCCGGAACTGCATAAAGCGAGAGTGAAGGTTTTGCAGTATTTGCAAGACCAACAGTCTTTTTCTTAAGCCAATAATGAAAGAATGATGCGCAAAGAATAAAAAGGAAACATACGGGTATTGCGATTGCTGTACGATTAGTCGACAGATGGCGCCAGTGTGCCCACGCGTCGTACGAGATCCGCAAGAGGTTGCAATTATAGCGCGCTCCGGTCGTGCCACAAGTCCGTGAAGCAGCCTCATGACGTCGTGTTCTAACGCGTGGCGACAGATCAACTGCATGTCCTCCTGGAGCACTTGGAAGCCGGAGGACCGCCCACACCTCCCGTGGCACTGGACGCCATCCGTGCGGTGCAAGTCAAAGCGCATCGATACGCACGTGCGGCCGCCGTCGTGGTGGACACGTCGGCCTCGACCCGTAAGACATTTCCCACGCCGTCCAGTGCACATCGTCCGAACATGGCCTCCTGTGGTCTTAAAGACCGACGACCAGATCGCGCTTTCCACTTTTCCCTCGCATCCTCCTCTCCCCCTTCTCTACTCTGTCCACCGTGGCCTGTTTCCTCCTCCCCAGGGTGAGAAGGATATTCTGCCTTGCAGAATCTCGAGTCTGGTCGTCGACATAGCAACGTATGCGGAGCGCGAGTTCGTCTGCTTCTTTTGCAGGGGTTATGGTGACGTCAGAACAGACGCCGGGGCCTGATTGGCTCTGATTGAAGGATAGTGGGTATGGAACTCAAAGCAAGCTGCCTTGAGGTCTGCTCCATCAGAGCCAACTCACGGCTCGGCGTCGTTCTGACGTCAACAGAAGCAGACGAACTTGCGCTCCGTATAGAGCACATGCTCCGCTTGCAGAGGAGAGTATAGCAGACGAGTCTCGAATTTTTTGGACTTCATGTATGTGCGAGGAAAAGGCGAACCAAAAAACAAACAAAAACGTTGGAGTGTGATTTTTTAAAGTTTTGGGAAGATGTAACGAGTGATGTAACTACGTTAAAGTTAGGGCTCGTTCACACAGTTGCCTTTGACTGCGGTCTGGACTTGCGTCGGCCTGTTGCTATGGCGACGCTTCCGACGAGCCAATGGGGAGGCGCTGGGCCGCACGACGCAACGCGGCTCAACGCGGTCGACGCAACTGCGTGCGAACGGGCCTCTACTCAAAACTAAGTAACGTATAACGTACGTCATCCGTTACTGTTTTGCAACAGCAACGAGTACGTTACAAAGTAACGCGTAACAGGTAACTTCGTTACTCGTAACGCGTTACAGGCGACGCTGGGCGCAGTTCATCGCGCAGCGCCGGCAGCACGGTGCGCACACGCCGTCGTGAGTCTCCCGGAATCCTCGGAAGCGCGCTCGTGCGCGCTGCGTTGTCAGCCGTCGTATCGTCGGCTTGAGCACGGCCGCCTCGAAACAGCGTTTAAGTTATAAAAAAAAATAAAATAAAAACGCAATTACACGTGTCTAAGTGACGCACGCGATGTCCGAAGGTTCAAGAAGCTTCCCGCTCGTCAGACTTGACTGTTGCGTTTCACGAACGAAGAGCGCAAAATATGTCCCGCCCCAAACCCCGCGCTCTGCAAGACGCCTTTCCCACACTAAAGCTGGTGCGTGTGACCCCTTGCCCGCCAATGAGGAGTTGGCGGCGAAAGAAAATCTAGCATTTAATTACTTTAATCGTAACCACCGGATTTTTTTTTATTTGTTCTTATCGTTTTGTTTATTCAATTGTATTTCTTTGTCCGCTTAATATACTCAACATCTTACGCACGAGTAGCCCCCTTGGGTACTATAGTGACAGCGAAGCATGCCGGTATAAACTTTTCGTAGATTGTACGCCTTCGCGTCGCCAGCTTTCGCTGGAACCTCCCGTGTCCCTGCCAGGAACGCGCGGTCGTGCAGTGCAAGCTCTGTTCAGGGCCACATGCTGGCGCTGTAGCTTCGGCTGCATCTGGACTTCAGCTGAAACGAAGCGTAGCCCATTCGGCCACCGATTTCCCCCGTTGTAAAGGGGTCATGAAACGACATCGAGTTGGAATGTTCATGACTTTGCAGAGGCGCGTACTGGTCCAAGAACACCAGACCGGCCACTGATTCAGAAGCTTCTTTGTCGCGGTGAAATTGCAAGGAGGATAAGAGGGGTCCATTCATTTCAGTCTGGCCTTCACGAAGCTTGATAACGTAATTGTGAGATCGAAATCGCCCGTCTGACTACAGTCGAGCGCGGCTCATGGAGTGCTCGGAAACTTTGATAGAGTGGATATCGCGGCACTGCTTCGGCGAAGTGACGACGATGACTTGGAAATGAGTAGATGCTCAGTGACCGCGAAACCCCGGGAAGAATTTACGTACCAAGCGTGGCACAATAGTTTTTCTTTTCGAAATCTACTTATAAAACATTTATCCTCGTGACCCACCTTACAGGGTCAAACGTGTAAAAAATGAACAGTGTCTTCCCTGTCCCCGTACTTCAACAAAATAAGATGCAACGTGTTGTTACATTACAGAAAAAAAGAAAACTTAAATTTGTTGCACAAAAAATTCTTAAAATTTTGAATAAAAAAAACTGTTTAAGGCATGATTGCGCACCCACGAAAAACCAACCAGTTAAGGCATTAAGGCAACTTAGGCCCACGTGGGTTCGTTCTAGTCTCCTTCACACGACAGCGTTTGCAAATGAGACGCAAGACCGAAGCAGTTGCTGACACGGTAGCAGTGTGGGGGCTGCAGCACCCTGGAAGCTGCGATTGCCTCGACAACGCATTACAATAGAGTTTTGTATATTGCAAGTCCCACAACCGACTCTTGGTGACGATGCGATATGCAACTTTTATTTATTTACTCGATATATATTTATACCTAGAAAAAGGTGGCCATATTTAAACGACAGGGCCATACCAGAAACAAGGGCTCAGTAATTTCGGTTTCTTTTTTTGCTGTATATTAACGACATAACAACAAAAAAAAAAGGAAAAAAAAAAGAGATAGACGTAAGCATCAAACGGTTCGTTGAAGACTGCATCATCTATTCTGAAATAACAAATCCGTCAAAACAGATAAAGCTCCAAAGTGCTATAAATAAGATATCAGAACGGTGTAACGATTGGCGAATGCTTATTAATACATATAAAACCGCGTTGCCATGATCATAAGTAAAAAAATTAACAAATTCAACTACTGGAACGAGACCAACCGAAGAACTATATAACAATGTCGACGTATACAAGTACTTGAGAGTCGGGACTATTATTCACGAGAGATCGTAACTGAACGATGCACATAGATGCACTGACAAAAAATGCCCCTACAACCCTAATCCGACCTTGAATACGCTAGCACTGTCTGGTCTCCCTTCACAAACGCTAAAATTCAAAAATTGGCAAAAAGAAATATACAAGAGCCTTCTGTCAGGTTCATAATCATAACCAATGAATTTAGCACGCATGACTCACCCACAGAACTCAGTCGCAGGATGGGTATTCAGCCACTATAGTGAACAGAGCTAAGCTATCAAGGTTAAAACTAATTTACGAAAATATAACTAAAAAACATAAAACGAAGGTAAGAGGAAAAAAAAACTAAATACCTCATTTCAAGAGAGATGAACAACCCGTTCAAATCCTTGGAATAATTTCACAAATTATTCAAAGGATCCCAGCCTAAAAATAATTGCTTCAAATTTTCATAATCTATAAAAGGCAAGAAAAAATAAATAACAAGAAGACAACATTTTTATTTCTTCTTGTTTCAGGGTTTAGATTATGATGTTCCCTAACCAGCTCTCCTGGATACACTCTAAAAAAAGTCTGTGCGTCTACTTCCCCGCACAACACTCTGAGAGCCAATCAGCGCAACTTACGGAGTCAGCTCAGCAAATAACGATGCCAAAACATCTGTTTAGACAAAAAAAAAAAACGCAGTCTGAGTTGTGACATTAAGCAATGCAAAACGTCACGCTCGCATTGCTTAATGTCACAACTCAGACTGCGTTTTTTGTCTAAACAGATGTTTAGGCATCGTCATTCGCTGAGCTGCCTGCGTAAGTTGCGCTGATTGACTCTCCGTCGAGTGTTGTGTGGGAAAGCAGACGCACGGGATTTTTTTAGAGTCTACTTTTACAACTTCAATAGACATTTTCTAAATTACCCGGGCACCAAGGAGCATGCTGCGAGTGTAGTTACACGCGCTGCACGTGGTGGCGTCTGCGGAAGTAGCTGTTCTAATGCAAAAACCTAAAACAAATGTCACCTTGCAAGCGTGTTCGTCAACGCCTTATTTTGGTTATTTACTTCGAATCTTTTATACGGGTAAGGCGAGCGCATGCTGCGCGTGTATATCTACATTCCCAGCATTCTCCTTGATGCTTGGGTGATAGTTTGCCCGAACGGCTCTCCTTCTTTGTCAGCGATTTATGAAGTGATTTAAATGTAAGGACACCATTTTTTTATATTGTTGCGGTTGTGCTATCTGTGCTTGTAACTACCCTACAAATATTCTCAAATGAAAATTAGTAGTACTGATCTATAAATAAAAAAATAAATAAAAGGAAGCAGATAGAACGAACTTTTTGCCTCCTTTATTTTACGATTCCAAATTTCCTTGTCAGTAATTCACCAAAAAGCTATCCCACACACACACACACACACATATATATATATATACATATATATATGTATATATATATATATATATATATATGTATGGAGAGAGAGAGAGAGAGAGAAACTTAAATCTTAGTTTTTGTTACAGCTATGCTACCGCAAAACCTCAAGACATGAACATCATTCGTCCGGTTCTGGTCGGCTGTCTGTAATTAGAAAACAAATAAAACTACAGAAAAACTAACTATACTGACAAGCAAAGCACGCTCTGAGACGAATCAAGAACGATACGCCACCATGTTTATTTGTTGAAGATCCAGTTAGTATAAAAAACAACGTTAGAGTAGCCCCCCCCCCCCTCCCACCCAATTCGACACGTGTGGTACACGCTAGGACTGTCCAACTTGTCCGGGACATTGTCAATGCTCTTAGTACCCCAGTCCTTCATCGAGACGTGTCTCATTGAAGGGTTGCAGTGCAACTTCTTGCGCACCCTCTAATAATATGTTTTTAATAATACGTATCGGAAGATGTTGCAGCCGGTGCACTCGTATTGTCCATGCGGCAAATTTTGGTTAAAACGAAGTTTCTCTTTATGTGTGCTGTCCGCAACATCGCACGACGGGCGCAGTGGCAGGGGAGTTCTGCGCGAGGGCCTGTGGAGAGCCGTGAACCCGGACCCGCCGGGAGCCGAGGACCCGTCTCCCGCGAACGACACCCTGGAAAGCCCGGGTCTAAACGAGAGCGTTTCGGATCGGTGTCTGAGTCAGCTGTTCTCCGGAGAGGGATGCCGGGACGTGAGCGACCCCTGCTGGAAGACCATGACCGGCGGGGGACAGCAGGGCTACGGTCTGACGCACCAGGTCCTCTTCGTCACCATAGGCATGGCGGTGAGGACGTAGTATGCAGTAGTGCGCGGTTACCGCGGCCACCAGCACTGCATGCTCGTGCGCTTCGTATCGTATATGGCACACTTCAGAACGCATGCATGTTGACCAGGTTTTTACGGATCATGTTGTCGAGCTCTTTCGCATGCTGGGCTTCCTTTTTTTTTTTTGCGATTCAATATTTCTTTATGTTGAATGAGACCGTCATTTAAGGAAGGAAAGACGCTTCGAGACAGTGTTTGCCGACTGTCTTTTTGTATGATGCGTTCGCAATGTGACGGCGGCTGAAGATAACAAACAAAAACTGAGAATTGATGCCCGGAAAGATTGTCCGATTGCTTTGCTGGCAATGGTAGCTGAACTGCAGCGTCAAGATGGAGTCCCTGGCCCGCCAGTACCAGCAACCCGGACCTCGGGTCCTGCTGGAGTCGCTTTGCCGCCGAGTGGTCCAGGAAGCGGAAACGGCGGCTGAGGCGGGATTCCCTGGCCACCTTTGGGACCTCTTCCTCGAGCAAGGTTCGATACGTTGCCAGTAGAAGAAGAACTGAACTGAACACACGAGGTTGTCTTCGTCCTACGAAGGCATATATGGTTCGTTGATGGCACGACATTCCAGACGCGTGAAGCTGGACTAAACAGAAAGTATTCTTGGACAGTATACAATGAATATCTATCGAAACAACGTTTTCCCGTCTTGCAGCCTGGGCTAAATATGTGTAATTAATGCTCGCAAGTCCTGAGATATGGCTTGTAGTACCTCGGTACTGTACAAATTATTATATATTTTGTTTTCATTACGACAACCCATCAATATCTAATATATGGCTTTTTTAATAATAGCAATATTTTTTATTGTTTCAAAGGCTGGCTTTCGTTCATGGGATATTTCACTTCAAATCGTGCAGGAAAAAAATGTCGTGTCTCAAAAACTTTTGAAGAAATATATACGCTGGGCAAAGTTTTCACTGCGACGAAACTAAAAGCCGTTCTCGCGTCATAATTTTAGTTTTTACAGCGGAGCTGTTAAGGGCTAGTTTCCCCAGGATCGTGTCCGGTACCAAACAAATGTCGACACAACACTTTGGTTGCCGCCGTCGCTCATAGATGGCGGTAGCTGTCCAGAGTGTTGTGTTTGCCGGTTGTCTGCTTGCCGCCGTCGCTCATAGATCGCGGCAACATTTCCAACCTCGGCAACCAGACAACTGGTTGCTGCCGTCACTCATAGATGGTGGCAACATTTCTTCGGAGGAAGAAGAGCGGGAACGAAACGAGCGGCGATGTACGCAGTAGCAGGAGTGGTTCCGTAACCGCCACGAGGCCGCTATTGCCTAAAGTTCCACTGCGTCGAGAGCTTCAGATTCCCTTGCGAAAGAAGAGCAGATTAGTCGCCTGGAAAGACACCGCTGAGAACACAGGCTACAGATCCGCTGCTCTTCCTTCTTCACCAAAGTGGAAAGGCTGAAAGTTTTTATTTTCTTTTACTTCTAAAGGACCAAAGACGGATTTTGGGATTTGGACGATCGTCACAAAGTCGCGTATTTGGGAGCTTCTCCAGGCTCAGATACCTTCCGCACAACAAATGAGCTTTTTGCGTGGCTTTTTAACCTATTATTGAAGCGCAAGATCTTATAAAAACATATTTTTGTCAATGATGATAACTTTTGTATAACCTGGTAAATGATTGTAAAACAATCATTTACCAGGTTTCAATGATAATAACTTTTGTAACAACAAATTTTATGACAAATTATTTATCAAATTAAAGCCTAAACGCATACTAAATTCAACAAGCACAATATCGTTATAATCAAATAACGTTATCTCAGTAAAAAAATGTCTTGGAATACAAAAGAAAGCTCTAAAAGTGCGAATTTCAACATCAATGTCCTTAAAAAGTACATTTTTTTAAACATATCTTTTTGTTTGAGGAATTCTCGGTATGGTCTAAAAGTGCTATTAAAAATCAGATGTAATATATGGTTTGGACATATAGATCTTCACACTTTAAAAAACAAAATCTTTCAAGATATTTTTTTAGATGCTAAGCTTGGTTGTCGTCATTGTATGCCTATATATGAATTAATTCTTGGCATTTTGTCAGCGTATATGTTGGCTTCGATTTAACACACAATTAGATAAAGTAAGGCTGATGCGTAAACGGGATGTTACGCTTAATATATGGGGTTTTTCCTACACATGTTCAATTTATTACAAAAAGAAATCTGAAATTACAGTTAAATGAATTCCTTTAACTCTCCCACGAGAAGTAAATTCTTATAGATACTTACCCGCTAAAGTTGTATGCGGAATGATAAAGTCATTGGGTGAAACAAAATATATTCAATGTGCCGAGAGCCGTAGCACAAAATTCGAGCTTTTTCCAACTCTCGCTTCACCACGCACACTAAACCCTGTAAGAAAGTAGGCTTGTTTAAACCTACTGATATTCGTTTCTTTTCTTTCTTTTGGAACAAGAAGCTTGCATATACCGTGGGCAGGCACATACAATTGCATGAAATATTTCGCAACGCAAGCTCACAGAACACTTAATGTGACCGAAAAGTACAACATTACTCTCGATGTTTATAGCTATTGGTAGCATTCAGAAACCCGTCCTTGTTTTGAGCTTTCGTCCGTATAGTGGCATGGCTGAATGTTCTTGACAAAACTTACAGCATTGCGTTCCTTTTTTCATGGAGTCGAGGTTGTGAGCTATCGTGTTGTGACGGCATATGGGGAGCGCCAGGTAGGTGTGGCGGCGCGTGGAGACCACGGGCTCAAGCATCAAGCCTTCTTGCACAACCGCAGATCGACAGGACTTAGAACAACTGGACATGCTGATGACTTCGTTCAGAGAGTTGCCCCTGAAACCTGGAATCCTTCTTCCGAAAAGAATACGCGACCTCCGAAAAGTATATGGTATACGCGACCTCTGGACGAAAACTCGAAATAGGGCTGGTCCCTCAAATTTATGTTCAGATGATTTGCAAAGCCTCAAGAATGAACCTTTAACCCATTTTAACGTCGCTTTTTTGTGGTCACGAGAAACGTTCTTGTGAACTTGCATTATTAGATATTTCATGTAATTGCATGTACAGTGCTCTTCAAACTGAAAGTCGCCACTTGGTTACCCCAATATTGATCTATTGCCGGCTACTCAAAGGTAAATTCGCCACTGCAGCAGCTAGAATGTCTTCCCCATTCTAGGTGGTGATCGGGGGTCAAAGCGACACCAGGTATAGATAGTTGAACCGGTTAGGTCCCGGAATAGCGCAAAAGTGACCAAAACGGAGCATCTCATAACGGCGTTAAGTTTGGGAAACATTGTACTTCCCCACGGTCTATGCGAGTTTTTGTTTTTTATTTACCTTTTAAAGAAGAAACGAAGATAGGGAAAGTTAAACGAGACCAGCTTCTGATTAGGCCTAGCGTGCGTGGCGAAGCGGCAGTTGGAAAAGGGCGAAAATTCGCTCTAGATCTCTCGGCGCATCAATAATAGTATTTTTTTTTTTGAACTCTAGTGCCACAGAATCCTGGATAAGACTTTCAGAGGGTAATGTTTAGAAACTTTATAGTCCTTCCTCAATTTAGGAAAAAAATATTTTTTCTTGCCATTTTTTAAAGTAAACAAGCTTGACGTGTGTATGAAAATCTTTACATATTATACATAACATGCCTAATTATGTGTTATATTGAAGTAAACAAACACTATCAGTAAGTGCCAACGAATAATCAACCACCTGGCAGAAACAAATGACTACGACCCAGCTCTGCATTTTAAAATGAAACTTCAAATATATCGTCTTTTCGAATGTATGGATTTATAAGTTCTTACCATATATTACATCTGATTTTTATTGGATGTTTTAGACAAGGATTCGGCAACCTACGGCCCGCAGGCCGGATTCGGCCCGCGAGGGATTATTATAGGCCTCCGGCACGCCACCAAAAATGCTCTGCCCCTTCCCAACCCTAACACACGCTCTGGGACAAGAAGTATGTCTTCTTGCAAGCCCAGTATATTCGGACGTATTACGAGAGATTTTACAGAGAAAATTGGCTGATCGGCTGGTCCCCAGACAAACAATAAGCTGAAGAATGCATTTGCAACGAACGATTTTGTCAAGCTTTCCGCTGGCCTACCTGAATTTTGTTTTCAAATCTACGCAATGTTGCAGCGTCCTTGATCGAATGTTTGCTACAGCATGCATCTGCGAACATACGTTTTTCAAGATAAAGACCGTGAAGTCAAACTTGGGTCTTGCTAATGACAGGATTGTGAACGTTCGCAACTTGGCAAGCAATACTGAACACAAAAACAACTCTTACTCCAGAGGAGGCCCAAGTAATCAGTTACCTGTGCCTTATTCAAGAAGACATCTTTGCATATCACATTAAATATGTGATACCCCTACCAAAAAATCCGGTATAATTTTTTGCTATCCGGATTATCGAACCGGAAATCTATCTGGATTCTACCTGGATTCTACCTATAATTTAGGATTTCAGAAATTATTCCTTTGTCTGCAATCTGGATTTCGGGTTTCCAGAAAGAAATTTCCGGTTCCATACTCCGGATAGTGAAAAGTTATACCGTATTTCTCGGTAAACACCTTTCTCTTTCTTTTTTTTTTTTGTATTTACATCGATCCGATTTTTTTCACCTCTCAGTTTTTGGCGTCCGGCCCGTCCGCTTTGAGGCAATTTGCTCTGCTGCAGCGAAAGGTTGCTGACCCCTGTTTTAAACCATTCAAAAAGCTTTTTATAAGAAAAAAAGACGAAAACATATTAAAAAATGGCCCTTTTAAGATATTGACGTTAAAATATGAACTTAGTTTCCTCTTAAGTTCAAGAAGTTTTTCGCTAATATTATTTATGTCTATAACAATATTGTACAGGGTGTCACAAAAAAAAATGTACACATTCTTTTTTACCGCAAAAATAAACTAGGCATCGCCGAACGCTCATTCTCCGCCCAAAGGCAGAACCAGAGGTCACAACCAGATGCCAAAGTTTCAGCGAGATTCGATACCTTATTCAAAAGTTATAAGTGATTTTCTGAAAATTTCAATGGGAAAATGGAGCCTAATTTCGCCCGTTTTCGGTTTCTGGTGCCATAGAGCCCCATGTATTCAAAAACTCCGTCGGCCGCCATTCTCCCATTGAAATGTTTAGAAAATCACTTATAACTTTTGAATAAGGTACCGGATCGGGCTGAAACTTTGGCATCTGGTTGTGACCTCTAGCGCTACCTTTGGGCGGAGAATGAGCGTTCGGCGATGCCTAGTTTATTTTTGCGGTAAAAAAGAATGTGTAATTTTTTTTGGTGACACCCTGTACTTTGTTGAATAGGTATTTGTTTAAGCTTTCATTTAATATATAATTTATGTAATAAAACTGAATGTTACAAACGTTATCCTCATTCAAACCTGGTAAATTATCGTCAAAAAAGTAATATTTTGAATTTTTTATAAAAAAAACGTTTAATGAACATTTTTTGCTTTTAATGTAGTTTAAAAAGTAATGTCAAAAGTTTCTTTGTTGTGCGGAAGGTATATGATTCTGGCGAAGCTCGCGACCTGTGACAATCGTACAAATCCCGAAATTCGCTTTGGCCGTGTAGAAGTAAAAAAAAAAAAATTGGAGAATCTAAAAATATGACGCAATAGACGGTTTTCAGTTTAGTCGTAGGAAAGAATTTTCCCAGCATATATATATATATATATATATTATATTCAAACGTTTTTAAGACATGGCCCTCTTTTTCCTGCTCGATTTGAAAAGAAACCACCCTCGCATTAAATTTTCTTTCGTTGATGATTTGTATTCTTTTTTTTTGTATTGTAATAATGTATAACTTCGCAAATATAGCTTTGTATTTGAACTGATCATCCATCATATCTTATGTATAACTTCCTATTGTAATGTGCTTTTTTTTTTTTTTTTGCTGTTGTTGCCGAAGTAACAGGCTCGGAAACTTCCTGCGATACTGAAACTTTACTCGTGAGCTGTACCCATACGGTACTGACCGCTCTACGCAGTTGCAGTGTGCGGTTCCCTGGGCTACCCCGGTTTCAACAGGGACTCGTGGATCGAAAACGTCCTCTCTTGGCAGAGATCGGACGGCTGCTTCGCCTTTCGGCCAGCAGCGCATAAGGCTACGGCGTCGTCCCGAAACAGGAGGGAAGCAAGAACTACTCGAGGTGCCTGGAGGCTTCAGCTATACCCTTGTTTACACCACGCGTCTGGGACCGCTAGCGTAAACTGTGGCGCTGTACAGTGGCGCTGTGCAGTGGTGGCCGCACTTTTTATTTTCCGTCGGTGGCTGTTGTGGGCCAGGTTTCGCAATGGATCCAGTGTGTGTTTAGTTCGTGTACGGACGTCGCTGCCCGCCATGTTTAGCGGGAAAAGGTCTCCGCTACATTTACCGGGGAATCAGTCTCGTGTCAATAGGGAGTTTTCGTAGATCGTTTCCGCCGTCCCGCAACGCTCTCCGCAACCCGCTACGAGATCCGGGTCGGTTTCTTCAGCCAAGGCTAGCGGCGCGCAGCGCAGTAGCGGCCCCTTCGTTGCGGAGGGCTTAGCAGAGGTGGGGAAAACGGGCTACGATAACTCCCTATTAGGGAGTTTTCGCAAACCGCGTTCCCCCCTCCGCTAAAGCCCTCCACAACGAGGAAGCCGCTACTGCGCCTGCGCGCCGATGACCTTGACAGTAGGGTTCCGGCTAGCGTAGCGGGTTGC